>BQNB010011038.1:0-75392 GCA_026074375.1 Tanacetum coccineum
CTCACCTTTAGTACATTATTGTTTTAACCTAAGTTAATTATTTGAGTACATGGTTGCTAAGTCCTTATCCTTGTAAATAATGTTTTAGGACGATTGGGATTCATGTAGTATTCATCTTATGAAGAATTAGGGAAGAAGTAATTTATTACCTCCAATAGAGCTCAATAAGCTCCATGTTATTTTGATTCAACTTAAATCGGGTCATTAGTTAGATTGTATATAATCGAGTATGTAAATGTCCAAGTGTAAGGGCGTATCTTTAAACCCTCATGATGTATTATATGTTTAAGCAATGGCAGGGAAAAAGTGTACGAACAAAATGTATATAAAAAAGTAAAAAAATATATACGGGCTGCCATTTGCTTATGTCTATGTTTATATTAGAGTCAAGAAAAGAAAAAGAAAGAGATTGGTGTAGAGTTTTGTAGAGTTTGTATATCTTTATCCGAGTCTTTGGCTTAACAACCAAACCAACGTGTATTCTTATAAATAATTAGCTAACCCTTCCCACTCCAAATTCACCAAAAGTCACCACCCAAATATATCTCATCCGTTTTCGTTTCCATTAATGTTATCTTACACCTACACCCCACGACCCTTTAAAAAACCTCTTGGATAGTAATAAATAATGTTTGCGCCTAGCGGTGGAGGTTTGATCCTTTACCAAGCCTATGATAATTTATATGCTATGACAGGTAATGAGTGTTGATTTTCCGTTTCCTCATTATGTTATAATTTATTATACACCCGATAGAAAGAGAGAATCCCAAACACTTATGTGAGGTGCTAGTATATACTTTATGTGCTTTTAATTACGAGGTCTAGAATGTTGTATTGTGAAATACTTTTAAAGAGTAGGTTAAATGACCCTCATATTGTTATTGTCTAGATAGAAAAGCCCATTTGCTTGAGGACAAACAAATCTCAAGTGTATGGGTATTTGATGAGGTGTCATTTTATACACTATTTCGGGGTCATGTAACCCCTTAAATCATGCAAATATGCTCAAATTATGTGTTTAATCGTTTGTTTTCAGGTTTTTAGCACTTGGATGACACTTGGAGGAAATACACGTGACTTGTGGTTGTGATCCATTACGGGTTTGGTCCCTTGGTCAAACTAAGGAAATGTTGGTCAAGGGACCAAACCCACAATGGATCAAAACCACAAGGACCAAGATGAAAAAAAAGCACAGGGACCAAATCTTTTAGATCTGGCAAACCACAAGGACGATTTATGTAATTCTCTCTTCAATATATAAAAAAAGAGCACTTTTTTTGGATATCCAAATTGGACTGAACACTCGTGGAGGATTTTAAGTGTTGTTTACAAGTAGACATGTCCGGTTGGTAAACACACACGTCCCAAAGTGTCCAATAGCTAGCATACAAAGAAATCACTCGTGTAAGATGTTCTGTGTAGTCTACGAGTGAAACACTTTTGCATAGAGGAGTTCACGAGTGAAACACTTTTATAGTCTAAATTAAAACTCATTTTGTAAGTGACTCACTTGGAGACACGATATTTCATTCATATTAACTTCATTTTGAACACTTTTTAATTCGTTAAGAAACTCTCTTCAAGTAGAACTCAAATCTACTAACCAACACACATTTTAAAGCATATACATATATTAAATATATTGTTCAAAGTTTGCAAATAATAATTTTTGACTCATTTTGTGTTCAAGTGACTCACTTTGAGACACAATATCTCTTTCATATTAACTCCATTTTGGATACTCTTTATTTTGTTGCAAATCTCACATCAAGAAGAACGCAAATCCACTAACAAACAGAAAAATGGTGTTCAAAGTTTGCAAACAAATCATTTTTTAACACATTTTGAAAAACCAAAACCTCATATTAATTAAATTGGGCGCGGTATCCTAAGACATTAATCACTCGTGAACTGCACCTATAATTCTACACGAGTGAATTTACCTTAATTCAGAATGTTTGCTAGCTTTTGATACTAATGTGACACGTCTTACTCGTGAACAACACTTAAAATCTTCCACGAGTGTTCAATCCAATTTGGATATCCAAGAAAAAGTGATCTCTTTTTTATATGCTAACGGTCTAACTATATAATTTTCGTTGAATATTCGACATTTTTTTGTCATTTTACAGCAATTGTTTGCTTAAGCTTTATATAGTAGTGTGCTGACTTGGTTGATTTTGTGGCTTATGTTTTATAAGCTTATCTTTTTTGTCTCATTGGCCCAAGCATATCCCCTAAACTAGGGTAGAGCAAAATAGGCAGAAAACAAAATAGAACCACCAAACCGGTCCATTGAAAACCGAATCGACCTTACTCGGTTTGGTTCCTGGTTTTATACATTTATGGTTTTTGGTTTCGATTTTTGTTCGGTTCGATGCGATTCGGGCCAAAACTGAGAAAGACACACCTAAACTTTGTAAACTGAACCGAACCAAATCGCGTTAGTATCCGTTTGGTTTAGCTCTATTCACTTTCGTTTCGGTTCTCAGAAATTTTTTCTTTCAAAATTGGTTCCGCTCGTTTGGTTTTGACCGAATGCTCGAATCTAACTTTTACTTAACCCTTAACCTACAAAACTAAACTTATTAATCAACAGGCTAACTCATACATGGTTGTTAATATCTCGATTCTGATGTTAAGATCTTACTATACCGCAAAGCAAAAACGATCCGGATCTTACATAGGATCTTTGCAAGCTTAAGATCTTACACGATCCCGATCTTAACCATAGGATCTTAAAATCTAATCTGTACGATCTTACTTTTCACGAACCTCAAACTAAAAAACTACAAATATATGATTGTGGTTTTTACAAATAAAAAAACAAGATGTTAATATTCTTAAACATTTCGCAAACATAATTTTTAATAACATTTCTATAAAATATTCATATAATTTTGTGTTTATGATATATAATAATTTGTAAGATTTGTATTATATTACAAAGACTATTAAAAAAATGACATTATATTAAAATTTTAAAATCTCAATCTAATCTTCAATCTCGATTTTTTTAAAACGAAAATGGTCATGATTAAGATCCCGATCTTAAAAACAAAATTGAACTCAAATTTAAAGTAATCCGAATTAATTAACGAGAATCTCAAGAAGGAAGTATAGTTCTTCAATTCCTCCTTTCCACCCCCACACCTAAAAACCCACACACAAACACACACAAATCAAACAACCCCAAATTAAGCAATCAATGACGTCATACCTAAGCCTAGTAATGTACGGAGTAGGCGGAATGGCTTTACTCGTTGCATTTCAGGAGAATCTTGTTTACGTCCCGGTGTTACCTGGTCTCACTAAATCTTACCCAATCACTCCTTATTACGTTTGATTTTTCATTTATTTTAATATAAATTTTATAAATTATCTATTAAAAAAAGAGTCAAAATAGTTGCGTTTCACAACCCTCTTACCTCTAACTTTTTAATCTAAGAAAGAAAGAACTTTTGTAAACACAAGCATCAATTTCCGCCGTCATCATGAAGTTGTTTATTGCGGCCTTGCTTATCTGCTGCTGTTGTGCCGCTGTCGCTAACACAACCATTCCTATCGTTCGGTCATCGGCCCCAATGTTATCTACAAAATCAACATCATTTCTACAACCCTTCAAACCCTCCAGCTTTTGCAACAACAAACCCGCTACCAATACTATACGCTAGAAAGAACTTGATTAGGGGTCTATTATACTCATTCACCCGAAACGTTTTCTTTAATCCAATTAAACATATCACTTGTCCGCCTTACAAACCCTTATCAAAACTTTTGAAATCACTAATATTTCTTTTCTTATTGACGTGACGTTGTAGACACGGCTGAGGGTTACAATTGGATTACCAAGCCACATCATTGAGACTCATCAAAATGTAAATATTACCTCCATTTCGATGGGAACTCACATGTATCAAGATGATGCTTCCACCATATTACTAATATGCACCTTACCTTAGAAAAGTTCCATCGCATTGAGGGGATAAAGGTAAAGATGTAAGATTAATGGTGTTTCAAAACCCGATGTTGTTACCTTTATCCCCTCAATGCGATGGAACTTTTCTAAGGTAAGGTGCATATTAGTGATAGCTAGTAATACGGTGGAAGCATCATCTTGATATATGTCAGTTCCCACATCGAAATGCAGGTAATATTTACATTTTGATGAGTCTCAATGATGTGGCCGGTAATCCAATTGTAACCCTCAATCGTCTCATCTGCAATGTCCAAAACCACGTGGTTTGGCACGTCAATAAGAAGAGAAATATTAGTGTTTTCAAAAGCTTTGATAAGTTATGGGTGAGGGTTTGTAAGGCGGATAAGTAATATGTTTTAAAAGGATTAGATTAAAGAAACAATGGTGACTCGATTGTTTTTAGGTGAATGAGTATAAGAGACCCCAATTTTAGGGTTTTGGTAGCAGGTCTGCCGTTGCAAAAGCTGTGATTTTAAGGGGTTTGAAGGGTTGTTGAAATGATGTTGACTTTGTAGATAACATTGGGGCCGATGACTGAACGATGGGATGGTTGTGTTAGCGACGGCGACACAGCAACAGATAAGCAAGGCGGTGATAAACAACTTCATGATGACGGCAGAAATTGATGCTTGTGTTTACAAAAGTTCTTTCTTTCTTAGGTTTACAAGTTAGAGGTAGGAGGGTTGTTAAAAGAACTATTTTTACTCTTTTTTTTAATAGATAATTTATATTAAAATAAATGAAAAATCAAACGCCATTCCACATTCTATGGGTGTTCTGTATTTCTTGCATTTTATGAAATGGGTCGAAGCACCAGCTCCAATGGGTGGCGGAGGTGGAGCGGATTGGTGCGCTAAGCATATAAAGGTTGTGACGAATATAGGTGGACCATTTTTGGGGCTTCCGAAAAGTGTTGCAGGGCTTTTTTTCTGCTGAAGCTAAGGATATTGCTATTGCAAGGTATTGTTATATTTATTTGAACTTTTGATCAATACGTGTTGCGACTTGATGTGGCAATATTCAGTTTTCAACGTTTGGATAACCAAATTTTATTTCTGACTTCTGATATGGTTATTCAAGGTTCAAATACTCAGTTTTTTATATTGGTTCATAGTGGCCGCCACAAATCTGTATGTTTAAGGGTACATTAAACTTGTCTATTTACTCGTTTAAACGTAACTTGATAGACTTTTACGCCCATTTTACAGAATGCCGCTCTTTTTCTCAAAATAATCTGAATTTCCTTATTATGGGACACATGTTATAACTTTACTGCGAGTTTACAACTTTAAACTGTAGAAGTACATCCAAACACTCTCTTCCATGACCTATACTATTACAGATGATTATCTTGTTCGAATTATGAAATTTGACACACTCCCTTCCAAAACGCATATCCAAACACCCCATAAACTGTATAATATACAAGTTCTAAATGTAGATATGCTGTTCCTTAAAAATTTTCATACGCTCTATACAGGGCTGTTGCACCCGGTGTTTTGATTTTGATATATTTGGTTTCCAAACTTTACAACATGCAATGAGGATGACTCGCACATGGGATTCAACAATGTCGTTAATACCAAAAGGTGGTGACACTATCTAGGGTACACTCGATTGGGCCCCTGAAGCAGACCACGCATGTGACGCTAAGAAAGTTACGAAGAAGAATACTCAACCAGCAGATGAAAATGGAACTGGTTTTGAAGGTCTTAATTACGGGAGAATAATATCCTTTGGGAAAGATGTTTTTGAAGTACACTCATCGAAAGTTGACAGGGTGGACTTTTAGGTAATCTTTATAAATAGTTTTTAATAGTAATTTAGTTTCTTGTGCACTTCGGTTCTCATGTTAAGATTTTCTTGAGATGTAGGGTGCTGTGAAAGGTAATAACTTTGCAAACAGATCATGCCAGGATGTATGGAATGAATACCATGAAATGGGAATCGTGGGTATCAAAGCTGTTGCAAATTATAAAGCTTTTACTGTTGATTCTGTTTTGGAACTTCTGCAATTTGTGGCTCCAAGGATGATGAAACGCGGTGGTGCTCATTATTCTTATGGAATAGCAGATAATTTAGATGATAAAAAGTACGAACATCATAAGTACTTGTCAAATCCCTTAGAAACGAGGTTTGACATTACATTTACCTCTATGCTGTTTCGAGTTAAGTAACGGGTCAAAATAGGTCAAAAAGTGTATTTCTAATTTATATTTTCTTTGATGTCTTTTCAGACTACCAAACGCCCCATATATGGAAATCTTTTCTATGTATGGAGTTGGTTTACCCACCGAAAGATCATACGTTTATAAGTCCAGTCTAGCCGCCGAGGGCTATATTCCATTGCGGATCGACACCTCAGCAGAGGGTGGAAACGATCAAGGTTTTTTATGGGCCGATGAGTATTCCATTGATGGAGATGAAATGGTTCCTGTATTAAGTGCAGGCTATATGTGTGCAAAAGGTTGGAGGGGAAAAACACGATTTAATCCTTCGAGAATTAAAACGTATGTAAGAGAATACAATCATGCCCCTCCTCTAACATTGTTGGAAGGAAGAGGGACACAAAGTTAAAATCATGTTGATATGATGGGAAATTTCACGTTAATAGAAGATATTATAAAAGTAGCAGCAGGAGTCATGGGAAACGATCTGGGTGGAGACCGAGTTTATTATGATATATTCAGATGGTCAGAAAGGATCAAGTTACAACTGTAAATACATTTACAACCTGTGACAACCGAAATCCACACATATGACATATAGATATAAGTGGGTCGACAATTGCACTTCTCTGCATAACTAATATTTGAGGGCTGTGACTTATAGATACATGTTCAAGTTTGTTTCATCAACCCTTATGGAAAAATTTTGAACCCGAAAATAAGCTAATGGAACTTATGGAAAAGCATAAGCTGGGGGTGGCAGAATCTGCGGGTCAGATGGGTTGGGGAACGGGTCAAAACGAGTAACATACTACTTTTAGTACTATTCTAACAGGCCAGCTCGGGTTGGACTGACCCACAAGCAAATCTTTTTGAGCTGTAAATGAAAATGTGTATGATATGGTTACAAATAATGATATCCTTTACTTTTTCAGGTGATGGTTTAGAAGGTTTTATGCATTTGAATACTTTTTGCACTTCTCTGCATAACTAATATTTGAGGACCGTGACTTGTGGATACATGATCAAGTTTGTTTCATCAACCCTTCTAATAACAAATTTTTGCTTTTGTAGATTTGATAGATGCTTCAAGAAGCAGGCAATGAATTAGCGGCTTGACTCTTGGCTACACGAGAGCTTATGAGTCGATATACAGAATGCCAGAAGGCTCAGTTTGAATGTGGATGCTGATCTTATTGTAAATCAAGATGTCACCTTCTTGACATGTAATCACCTTAAGTTATTGTAACTGGAAGTATACGAATTATCCGCTCTGGTGGACGATACTTTAATGGTGCATGTAGCCATTGTTGTAGATGATTTTCCCAAAAGGTTTATGTTTAGATTGTCGTAGTCTGATATAATTAGCAATAGGATGTCGTGTGCTTTGCTTAGATAGAGTTATAAATGTTGTCATAAAACAAGATTCGTAACAATTTGATATGTTTATGTTGTAAAATTATCAAAATGTACATTTCAGAACATAGACCTAATTCTCATTGTAATACTATTATAAGTGTGCGTAGCATGAGCGTAACAATTGATCCGTTTCACAAATGGTGGATGCGATATGGAATTTTACTGTGTTTAGCTTCTAACAATCTAGATCAAGTCATCAAGCCAAACATCGAGAATGTTAACACAATGGAAGCTACCAAGTGGAGTCATACACCAAGAAAATGTGGTCTAAGAGTTCAATGAGTATAGCGCGACGTGGCTCGTGCTCATGGTGTTGCAGGAAGCAAGACCCTGTTACATATTGTATGTTGCGACGTTGAGAATGCATTGGTTTGTTGTTTCGTTTTTCGCGACTCTACCAACGTTGCTACAATGCGTGAGCGTGTCAGGATTGTTTTAAGTTTTAAGAGTTGCTTCCTACTGTGTTTAGTCTAAATATTATTATTAGGTTGGATGCAATGGAGGGTGAGCCATTACTCGTATCCTTACCTTCACGAGCCGCCACCGTTAAAACATCTCCCCATTACGCGTGACACAAGAAAAAGAAAGAGGTGAGAGTGGTGACACATGTTGGAATTTGATAAACTGTTAACCATTAACAACCACGAGTACGCATTGGATATGGGTCAAGTAAGATGCATATGATTAACACACAATAAATAAACATAAGGGTAAACAAGTAAAATAACCCTTGAAGTCAACAGCAAATGAAACTTAGTGGATAAGTTTCCACCTTTATGGTTGCTCACACAAACACGTCTAACAAGCACGCTTGGATGCTAGTCCTACTTCACGTGTATCCCAATACAACCTTTGTATATCAAGCCAACTAAAAAACGATCACCAAAACCCACTTTTGGAATATTAACCAAAATTTGGAAAAGAATTTTGAATAGAGCGGATTTAGCGGTTTATAACCGATATTTTTCAATTTCTTCTTCTTCATTCCTAAAGAATCGGCTTGTACCCGAAAATTATACTACTCCTCTAGGGCAGTCACAACCGAAACTATACTACCAAAATACATACCCTAGAATCGCATCTTTCTATTTTCACGCTTGGACAATAAGTTAACCTAAATATTAAACCCCTCTGAGAACTGACTCTGGTTCAAGATCCTGAGCTTATCTTATCTTTTGTTCGAATATATTCAGAATTAGAGATTTAACCACTTAACAGAATTCATACTGTAATGATAAGAGGGTTATTACCTATAACGGTTAATATAATGACATTTAGAAAAGAAAAATAGATAGATACGAATCGAAATTTCAAGTAAATACCTTATTAGATTGTGTTTTTTACTTAATGTCATTGATTTAATTAGGAGAATAAGTGAGTGATTATTTGTGTTGTTGTTAGATATAGTTATTCACACGACGAATTGAAAAAGAGTAGGTTGAGGAGTTTATAAAACCACCCAAACCTTCTCTTAGATAAGACTAATAAACGACTTGAAAGTTCATTTAAGTCTAAATATTTATACTCCAAGACTTTATCAACAAACGCCCTCCATCATATATATTAACCTATTGTTACAAGCATCTAGATCTCCCTCTTAGAAATTGTTCCCATCTACCCATGCAGCTGGCTAGCTAGTTATGGACTCCATTAGGATGATTCTTGTCATCCTAATCTAGTTTTGGGTATATCCAATTACAGGTTTGTACATAGAAAGCATTTCGTAAAGTATTTAAACGTACTCTAAATGTTTAACATGTGTGTCCCCAATAGGCTCACACACTTTTTAGTGTTATTCTTGTGTGCACGCAATTTCAAATCTACCATTATCTATCCAGCTCCCACTTTGGGGTTGGAAAAGTATATAATTGCCTATGTATATAATTATGCCTAGCCAGAGTTGCCCAATATTACTAACGACGGGAAATCGTTCCTTGCTAACACTCAGCTATTCATTTTTTATTTAACAACCCAAGCAATTTTCTTCAAATGACAAATCTATTTTACTTTCCATTTATCACAATTGTTCGAGGGTTTTTTTTTTGCATTTTTTTCTGTACTTTGTATTCCATTATTCTTCATTAATGTGTGCATTTAAGGTAATTGACATATATCTTTAAACTTGTAGTACTATACACTCGCTAAATTTGTATTTAATTGTAGGGCATATCCTTGTGGTTGTGGATTTTACTGGATTTTATGATTATTATGTTGTTTTAATAGGTTAGAATTGGTGACGTGGAGGGCTGGGATTTGGTTCGGAAGCTTGATGAGGATGGGCAAGGGGGTATTCTGGTTATGGTGGCAATAGTGTGGTCTTGTTGTGTGGGGGGATTTTCTAGTTTAAGTTTCAAATCATCTTTCTCTTTTAAAGCTTCTTCTAACTGATTTTTAAGGTCTTTGATAGAGATATCTTTCACTTGGACATCATACTTTAAAAATACAATATCTTCTTCATAAACAGCTTCATTCTTTTCATGAACAACTATCCTAGCTTTTAATGATTCTAATCCCATTTGATAACATATAATTTCTAGATTAGATTTTTTAAGAGCTTCACGCTGTTAATCATACTGTTTTTGAAGAGTTTCATATGATTTTAAGTAATCTTTGGAGCAAGTATGTACCTCAGAGTCTGAACTTGATGAACCTTGGGATGTATAGGCCATTAGAGAAAAGTTTGTGATGCCTTCTTCAGCCTGAAAGCTCCAATCATACCACCTAGATCCCCCCCCCCATTTCCCCATTTTGAACAACCAAGGCATTTGTAGGAGTTTCCACTGGTACAACCCTTCTTGGAGCATCTCCATTTATGTTCCCCTGGTTCTTTGGTGCCCTGTATTCTCTAGCAAAGTGACCTCTCCTGTGGCAGTTGTAACATTCAACCATTGTTTTATCAAAGCCAACAGTTTCTTTGCCATTGAAATTCAGATTCCTTCTTGTCTTCTTTAAGAATCTTTTTACCCTCATGGTAAGCACGACCACCTGCCATTTGAGATCCATCTCTTCAAGATCATTAGTATCAATCTACTCCAGATCTTCATTGTCCAATTGTAGACTATTAGATTGATTAGCAAAGAAGGAAAACATGACATCATCAGCATAAGTTGTGGAAGAAGCTTGTCCATGTGAACTAGCAGTAGAAACTTCATAAGCAGTAATAACTGCTTTATTAGTACTGCTAGTGTTTTCTGAAGATACAAAAGCCACATTCTGAGAGTTTGAGCTTGAGCTTGATTGGACTTTAATCTCAAATTCATACACCTTCAGATTATTATACAAATCATCCATGCTCAATGTGTCTAGATCAAATTTGTTTCTCATGATTAAAGCAATATTGTTCCAAGTTGATAGTAGACTTCTCAGCAACTTCAGATTTGCATCTTCCTGAGAGATAACTTCACCATGAATTTCCAATTGGCTGATGAGTTTTTGAAACATATCATAGGTTTTATCTAGTCCTTTAGATCTTGATGCAACAAAATTTTCATATTGCTACTTCAGAATAGTCTTCTGCATTTTCTTTGATTCTTTGTTACCTCCAAACCTGGTCTTGATTGCTTCCCATAAGGTCTTTGCATCCTTGATTCTATGAAACTTCAATAGGTGCTCATCAGGAATGGCCAACAACAGTGTGCTTTTTGTTTTCAATTCATTCTTTCTTGCAAGCTTTTGTTCAGCAGTTTTAGGAGGAATAGGACCTTCAGCACTAGCTGATGCAACAGCAGGTGAATCACCATTCACAATAACTTCCTAAAGAGCATAATCATTGTGAGTAAGATATTGTTCCATTCTCATGATCCATAGATCATAGTCTCCTGTTTTGAGTATAGGAAGTTTTAGTGCAGACACTGTTTGGGTAGTTTCTAACTGTGATTCCATCTTCTCTTTGATTATGAGATCTTGTATAGATATAGTGTTCTTCTTATTCAGAGTTTCTCAACAAGCTCTGATACCAATTGTTGATCCCTTTTGAACAGATCTTACTTAGCTTGTTAAAGCTTAGTTGTGTTGGATAGATCCAAAATACCTATAGTAGAAACTAAGATTGTAAATACTACAAACTATGCGGAATCTAGCTTGTAATACTAAGAAGAACAATGCAACAGTAAAACAAGATCTTTACTAAACTTTCAATATATTGAGTACTATTTTGAGTTACAAAATAGCTATGAATACTAACTATGATTGTTATGCAAACTATGAATACTAAGATGAAAACTGATATCTAGATCTATGCCATAGGATTCCTTTTATACACCAAGGAAACCCTAATGGGCTTACAAAACGCGTCAAGTGATCAATGCATATCTATTCCTAATATATCTCATGCATATCACTTTAGCAGTACTAACTATTATAACTAACAGTAGTAACCATATAACTAACAGTACTAATAAACTGACAGTACTAACTTTGTACTGGCAGCATTAACTATTACACTAGCAGCACTAATGACTTAGATAGTTTTCTCTAATCTTCAACAGCAGCACAAACTTGAACCAGCAGCATTAAGTTGTAGAAGGCTCTAATTCCCAACAGCACCACATTGTTCCCATTGGGGAGCTCAATGGTGTTTCGATAGCCCTCGTGGCTAGGTCGGGAATAATATCCTAAAGTGCGAATTGAATTTCCATTTTCCATGGTGTTTAACGAAAAAGAAGGTTTTACGAACAAAGGGAACGAAGAAAAAGATAGACCACAAGAAAGCTAATAAAAATATAATGAAATCTCACTTGATAGGAATCTTGTGAGTAGACCTAAGCTAGATAAAATTTGAAACCTAGACTATTCACCGGCAGCGGCGGCAAAAATTTGATGTGCGGGTGATTGCAAACCGAAGTTTTACAACCCTCCTAGGCAGTGTACCTAATCGTTGTAGTGTAGTATAGGTAAGAATCGAGGGGATTATTATCGTTCTCTAGGGGAATAGTTTGGGTAGGCTCGAATCGTATGGTCACTAAGGTCTAAAGGTTGAGAGAATATTATTTTTGTGTTTTTATGTTTAATGAAAGCAAGTAAAATCTCGGGTTTCGAAAGGGGTTTGTTTTAAACTAATAAAACTACTCCTAATTCTATACTAATTGCAGAAAAGTAAAGGTTGAGTAAAACTCTTATGGTTAAACAAATGCGTTTACCTAATCATGCACTACTCCCTAGTTGCCGTCTCTTGTTTTATCACCCGTCACCCTCGTAATGGAATATGTAAGTATTTAATAATTAAACACCTAACTCGGAATCAACCCAAATGGCAACGTAGTATGAAGACTATTGCGTGAGCATCATCTAACCTAGCCGCGTTTCCCTAGACGTCTATGCTAATGTAATATTTTATAGCTATTTTTCTAAAGCCTAACGCACATATCATAAATAAGAAGCAATAAAACAAAATAAACAACTAGGTTTCATGCAATCATAAGCAAACACAAATTAAATTTAGCCAAGCATGTTTATTGAAAGCAAAAACAATTAATCAAACAATACACAGACATATTGAAAGATTAAAGGGATAAAAGAACTTCACTTCAATTAAACATGGAGTAATGATGCGTACAATAGGGTTAGGAACCCTAAAAATCGCCTAAGAACAGCTGCTATGAAGTATAAAATCGTTCCTCTAAGTTTTCCTCCTTAAAACAAAAAACTAGGGTTTGTATATATAGATAAAAAATCGTGACGTCGTCGCTTGTTATTTGTGAAGTAGTCAACCCGTGAATCTTCTTCGGGCTTCTTCTGAGTCGGTTAGTTTGACGTCGTCAATATGAATCCTGACGTCGTCCCTTAAATGCTTTGATGTCGTCACATAAATTTGTGACGCCGTCTCCATGGTTTGTAAACCAAATCTTAAGTGTCTTCTAGTAGAGTTGCAATCTTGTCCCGTTTCTTCCCAAATTGAGTCCAAAGTGTGTGAATTTCCTCCAAATGCTTCCCAAATGCTAAAATCACAAAAAGAAACGATTAAGCATAATAAATGGGGATATTTGCATCATTACAACCCTTTGTAAAGACCTCTTTGATGGTAAATTCTAGGTGCTTATGCCAAAGTGGTGGAGGTATGATCCTTTACCAAGCATATGGTAATATATATGCTATGACATGTAGTAAGTGAAATTTTCCCATTTCCTATTATGTTATATATATTGTATACACCCGAGAAATGAGAGAATCAAAAACACTTATGTGAGGTGTTAGTGTATAATTTTCGTTCTCTTTTAATAAGTTCGAACCGGTTATGACATAAACTAGTTTTATTTAGTAAGTTAAATGCCCTCGACTTTACTATTAGGTAGAAACGCTCATTTGCTTGAGGACAAGTGAATCCCAAGTGTTGGGATATTTGATGAGGTGTAATTTTATATACTTTTCGGGGTTATTTTACCCTTACAATCATGAAAATATGCCTTATTATTGAACTTAATCCTTTCTTTTTATGTTTTAGACATTTGGGAAACACTTGGATGAAATACACGTGACTTGGGCTTGATTTGGAGAAGAAACAAGACAAATTATAACTTTTCAGCTTTGTGACTACCTTTCTGATGCCTTCACCAAAAGTCCCCATAAAGTGCCAAAATAAATGTGATTTTGACTGTTCTGTAAATCTTGACAGTCACCCTGACGGCGTCAAGACATAAGGGTGATGGCGTAAAAATGAGGTGGTAGAAGAAACCTTAATCAGAGATCGACGACGTGACGGTGTCACGGGTATAACTCGAACCCGTCAAAGTGATTTTTCTATATATATTCGGGCATTATTTTCATTATTTCGTGCGTGGAAACTTGCAGAGTCTTAGAGCTGGCACTGTAGAAGAATGTTGGGGCTTTTTATACCCTTGGTTACTCATATACTCACATGTTTCATTAAAGTTAAGTAATTCATTCATTAATCATTCAATAATATCTTTATATTGTTTGATTAATTATTTTTCTTTCCTTATTATTAACATGTAATATCTAAATCTATTATTTCTTGCTGGTGGTGTGCGCGTTAGGCAATAGGAAACTAGTTATAAATTGCTTAGCTAGACGTTTATTAAAACGTAACTAATCAAATGCAGCCTCACGTTTGGTAGGATGGTTAGATAAGTATTTTTTGTGCGTGATTTAATTATTGGGCAAGAGATGCGTTTCAGGAGCCCTTACTTAGGTGATCACGTAGGTGCGTTTTTGACCAACTCATAATTGAATTAGGGGAATACTTCACATTACACTAGCAAGGGTGTGACGATGCAATACGTTAAATAGAGCAATATGAAGTAGTACATGATTAAGTGAGCATGTTTCTTTACCTATACAAGTTTCCTACCAATTTCTACATAATTAGGAGTAGTTTAGTTTAGTTTAAAAATCCCTCTCTTAAATATTTGATTTTACTTGCTTTCTAAAAAACATAAAAAGACAAAAAATAATCTTCTCTCAACCCTTACACCATAGTGACATACTTTTCGAGCATACCTCACTAATCCCCTAGAGAAAGATCAACCCCTCGAGTCTTGCCTATATTACATTACAATGATTAGGCACTCTGCCTAGGAGGGTTGTAAAACTTATTGTGTTGCAACCTGGCGTATCCCTATTTGCATTTGCATGCATACACCGTATCCTTCGTCTGGTATGGTATTTCTTCGTTTAAGCTCTAAATAACACCACTTTCCATGTCTTTTCCACTTTTGCTCCAGATTTACTAAGAATAAAAAATAAATGATTAAGTAACAATTATTAGATAAAAAATAGTAAATAAGTAATATACATGGGTTGAATAAGTCTGTATACTTACCCTTAAATAGTAATGTGATTGACTTTTGTGTTTGTGAAAAGTGCAGAAAGTTTTCTTAGATCAGTTTTAGTAAGAGAGTGGTCATTGCTTTAAAATGGGTCAAAACGTGACCCATAGTATCAAAAATGGGTAACAATCTGACACATGAATAAATATGGGTTAAAAGGTAAACAAGTGAAAATGTTGATAAACTTGCAACATGTGAACAAAGGGAAATATGCAGTTACTCGCTACAACGAAATTAAAGGGTGTTTGGCATTACGTAGTTGAAAGTAATTTGGTCATTTAAAATCATCATAATCAAATAATCTTAGTAACATAAAGGGCTGCTAGAAATATTATTTAGATGTTTTTTTTAGCTAATTACATGTAAAACGACATTCCGTAATCATATATTCAGACTTATTGTTTAGGAAAACTTATAACAGAAAGTTTCATTAGCTTCATCCAGTCTCTCAAAAGTTATTATGGCAAAATGACTACTATCAAAATGGGTTAAAACCTCACCTATAGTATCAAACAAATATGTTTCAAGAGTGAATGAATACTTTGTAAGTCTATATGTAATATAGTGTAATCCTATTGATAAGTCACTATGGTATTGTCTTGCCACGTAGGAAAAAAGTTATATCAAATACCAATCAAACTTTATTGTGTACCTATTTTTGCTACTAATTGACCTTTGTTACAATCAAAATGAAGTAAAAGATAGATTAGTCTATCACTTATTATTGCTGCATTTTTTGTTCCAGACTGAACGAGCTTCACGCATCATTTTGGTTCATTACTTCCAAGCCGTGTCCCCTGCATTTACAACTTAAATATAAGGAGGATAATTCAAACAAAGAAGAAGATACGTATCAATATATGCAGTTACTTGCTACACTAAAAATAAAGGGTGTTTGGCTACAATGGTTGTTATCTTTTTCTTAATCAGCCTCAAACTCGCCCATAGTCTATTTTCAATGCATACAACCTCTTAAACCATTCTTAGTTAATGATTCTTTGTAGAATATTAATTTTGTACTCATATTTAAATCTCGATCGTCAACAATAAAATAGGTCAAAACATGACCCATAGTATCAAAATGGGTAACAAAGGGAAATATGCAATTCAAGCTATTCCATCTCTCCAATCGAGCTCAAATCATACTAGATCCAACCTCTGGCCTGTTAGAGTCAGTAATAAAGGTCCAGCCCATTAGTTAACCTAGCTTAGCCTTCAAGCTAAGCGAGGCTTATTTATAATCATGTAGTTTGTCTTTTATTTATCAATTCAATAAATCATTAGTTAAATTATCAGTTTATTACTTTTGTTTACATGGTATCACAGCAAGGATTTTTTACCCATTAGGGTTTCGTTTTTAGTTTTAAAGAGTAGTACCCCTGTGAGTACTGATATATTTTAGGGCTTCCAGAATAAGTGTGAATTACATCTCACCAGAAACATCTCCACGCGCCACCGGTCGCTGTTGCCGAAATCTGTTAACTTTGTGATTCCCACTAATTCCTCGAGGGATCTAGTCTTGGTTGTCAGGTTTTGATTTTTGATTTTGTTTAAGTTTTGAGGTTTGCAACTGTTTATTTTTGTTACTTGTTCTTAGAGGTATTGTTTGGTGTTTTCTGGTTGTGATTCTTTTTGATAATTAAGGTTTAGTTTGACTATTGAATATGAAATTATGGTTAATGACAAGAAGAATGATGGGCATCCAGTAGTGGTTATGCTAATGGACTTCCATTAGTAACTCGAATTACAGATAGCAAACTTGATGGCTCCAACTTATTTGCATGGAGAAAAACTGTTTGTATCTATCTATGTAGTATTGGAAAAGCTTATCATCTTAAAGATAAACCTCCTACGGATGAGACTAAGGATCAATGGTTGCAGAATGATGCTTGTTTGTTCTTGATGATTAGGAAATCTATAGAACCATCTGTGATTCCTTTAGTTGATCATTGTGAGTATGTAAAGGAATTGATAGATTATTTGGATTTTTTGTATTCGGGACAGAAGAATATCTCTCGAATATATAGTGTGTGCAAGGATTTTCATCGTAGAGAACAACAAGATCACTCACTTACCGCTTATGTTATGGAATTCAAAAAAATGTATGAGGAATTGAATTCTCTTCTCCCTATAAGTGTTGATGTGAAAGTGATGCAAAAGCAAATGGAACAAATAGCCGTAATGAGCTTTCTGACCGGCTTGCGACCCGAATTTGATTCTCTTAGTTGTCAATTCTTGAATGAGACTGAGATTCCATCCCTTCAAGACACATTTGCTCGAGTAATTGTTAATGAGACTTTACAGTCTCATCATGAATTATTAATGAGACTTTCCCAAGGCTTTAATTCTGATGAGGTTGAGTGTTATTATTGTGATGATATAGGGCATACCACGCGTAATTGCAAGAAACTCTTAGCTAATAAAAAGGGCTCCTCTGCACGTACTGCTGCCCTTCTGATAAAACGGTCACCATTTCTGCCGAGGAATATGCTCGTCTTAAAGGTTCCGTGAATGTGAATTCTTCCACTTCTACAGCTGCTACCGCTATTGCTGGGACATAATCTGTGGAGGTATATGGTGACCAAGACGATTGTATCTGGTGACCAAGAAGATTATTTCTCTTAAGTAATTTGATACATTTTGTTGATGATTTAGTTTTTTGAGTTTTTGGTTAGTTGAGACCTGAGCTATAGGTTGCTTCGTCCTTTTGGGATTTTTGGTTAGTTGAGACCTCAGTTCAGGTTGCTTCATTTTTGGGGATTTTTTGGTTAGTTGAGACCTCAGATGAGGTTGCTTTGTTTTTTGGGATTTTTTGGTTAGTTGAGACCTGTCAAGATAGGTTGCTTCGTCTTTTGGAACTTCTTGTTAGTTAGAGACCTGGTGGTTGCTTCGATCTTTCTGGATTTGTGTGTTAGTTGAAACCATTCGGTTGCTTTGTATTTCAGTTCGATCCCTTGCGAGATCGATTAGTTTAGCGTTTCCTGAAGATGTGGATCATTGCTTCATGGAAGACTTTATTTATCATTTTTTGGGTTTTGATCGTTTTTGGGTTTTATATCTGTAACAAGCTGAGCATGTATGCTCTATCTTAAGGGGGATGTTAGAGTCAGTAATAAGGGCCCAACCCAGTAGTTAACCTAGCTTAGCCTTCAATCTAAGCGAGACTTATTTATACTCCTGTAGTTTGTCTTTTATTTATCAATTCAATAAATCATTAGTTAAATTATCAGTTTATTACTTTTGTTTACATGGCCTATGTCAAGAATATTTGTTGATCTATGAAACTGAGTAAGAGCTTAACCAAACGACATCGATTCAAATCCAAGCCATTTTCATTTGCAGCCTAACTACATATGACTTCAATCAACTTCTTTAATAAAAACCTGAGGCATGTACATATTGTATAAATGTTCAAAAAGAAAATAACTTCATTACTTCAACCAAAAACCAAATCTACCTGGCAACGTGCAGTTCTATCCGAAACTTCTTTTGGTTTAGACCAATTAGCAAAAAAAATTACTAAAAAGAGATGTTTGGAAAATGTGTATTTGTAATGTTACAGAAACCTCACACCACACTCAAGAAAAAAATGCGATAATCAAATCAATACGTCATCACATAATACCACCAATTACTACACTCAACAACAAACATAAAATCATAACCATGATAGAAATTCTATTAATTATATCGATAAGAAATTGGAGAAGTACATTAACCGGAGAAAAAAATCATCCTAAAAGAAACTTATTGATTGAATCCCAATAAGAGAATAAAAATGGAAATAGCAACCTAAAAGTTGCGACAATACAATTTGGAACAAAAATACAAGAAGATGGTCTTAAATCCATTCATCTTCGTCATCAACTTCATTGACTTCCCACGAGTTTTTATTTTCACCTTGTCTTCATCTTCATCAAGTAGATGACACAACCTGTTTGTGTTTCTTATTTCGCTTAATTGGTGCCATTGGAACATCATTATTAACAATATCCTGTAAGAAGATAGAAAACCCCGAAAGGTTAATTGATTTCCTTGATTATCTTCATAAAACATACAGTATATATAGGATACAAGAGATAGGCTTGAGCCAAGATAAAGATAAAGCCTACAACTAATTTACAACAAAGCATGACAAGGATAATATAATCATACCAAATATAAGAGTCAACTATGACTCACTAATATTATCAACTAATTTAATATATTCATCTAATACTCCCCCGCAGTTGGAGCGGATGTCTTCGATCCGACTGGAATTAAACTTGCAAACGGAGAGAAATCCTGAGAAGAAACTTGATAGAGGTTCAGATTGATTTTTTTTAATAACAATTTTTTTTGTGGAGAGAATAGAAGCAGTTTTTTTTTGAAAGGATAGAAGCGGCTCATGACGACCGACAGTTAGGTGATAGAGATATTTTTTTTTTGAAATTTAGTTGCGGCTCATGGTGGCCGACAACTAGGGTTTTGATAATAGAGATGGAGAGATATTTGATTCTTTTTGGAGATGATAGAAGCGGCTCATGACGGCCGACAGTTAGGTTTTGAGAATGAAGATAGAGAGATTTGATTGTTTTGGAGAGGATGTTTGTTTGTTTATGGTCACAAATGGTGTATGAGAGATTTGACGGGGTGGTAGAGCAGCGGCAGCGACGGCTTGATGATTGAGTAGGTCTCAAGATCGTACCAATGTCTCTGATGCCATATTGGAAGATAGAAAACCTCGGAAGGCTAATTGATGTCCTTGATTATCTTTATAAAACATACAGTATATATAGGATACAAGAGATAGGCTTGAGCCAAGATAAAGATAAAACCTACAACTAATTTACAATAAAGCATGACAAGGATAATATAATCATACCAAATATAAGAGTCAACTATGACTCACTAATATTATCAACTAATTTAATATATTCATCTAATATATCCTACAATGTAAAATTTTAATTTTGTTAGCTGAATATGTGAAAGATGAATACAATAATAAACTTAAAACTATAAAGTATGATGAACAATAATAGAGGGTGATTACATGTTGTTCATCAGATTGTTGATTTGGCAAATTGGTACGAACAGTGACATGTTCGCTATTTTGTTGTTCAGCAGTATTCTCGGAATCCACAACTTCATTTGGGACATCAAGATCGTCAATGACAATCACATCATTCCATTTCCAGCGCTTCAAGTTATTTTCACGTTTTCGTTTCTCGAGTCAAATTATGGTTTCATTGAGGAAGTTCTTTGGAAGATTAAATAGGAGGGGGTTATTTCAATTGTTTGCCATTATAATTATGATGATATAAAGTATAGATATATTGAGAGTGACAGTGACAAATGAGATTGAGAGCGACAATACACTGAGTCTAGGTTCTCACCCTTTATATAGAGTCGCTATGTGAAAAATGGCGGCAATTTTAGAAGTCAAAAGTAGGCAAATACATGTTTCAGAGTTTGTTAGAAGGGGATGGTCATATTTCTTAAATTTAGGTGTGTAAGTTGTATTTTTTATCCCGTTTGCTTTTATTGTGAAAGACATTTACAAATGTTCTATTCAAAAGTTATTGATAAGCATGAAACTAACTTAAATGGTTGATATTTAACTTTTATATGATCCAACGGCTTAAATATAGTGACACATTATGAATTTTTTTATCCATGTACCATCAACAATAGAAAGAGCAATTTATAGATTAATTAAAATTCTTATTCACGCGGCTAACCCTCATTAGTTAACACTAGTTGGTGCCCGCGCCTAACGGCAGCGATAGTATTATCGTAAACATTAGGGTAATGGAGTACTTTTATACAATAATAAAATAGATGTGAAAAAGTTATACGCTTGTTGAGAGTTTGTGTGTGCTCATTTGTCTATCAGCTTTTTACATCTCTCATGACAACTTAACCTAAAAGGCTCTATCTTGCAAGTATTATGTGTATTACCTTTTATTTTTGGGACATTTTGTTTGTTTAAGAGGATCTAGAAGCATAATATCCACTATTTTCGTAAGAGTCATGGTAATAGTGATCTTCATTACCAGCGCAATAAACATCACCACCCAAATATACCCCACTTATAAGCAAATATATCCCACAAAACACTCATGCATACACAAAATACAATGCACACAACCGAGTAGTCTGAACGACCAAGTTCTCCACAAAACCAAAAGACACCATGTCATGTATGCTTGGTGTTTTAAGAACAACACATCTCTAGTGAAGGATAACGTGTCTTACCCACCCTTATTAAAATTGGTCCAAGAATGGTTGCATGTTGATTTGATATACCAATTGACCTTCCTTAAGCTTTTATATATTACTAAGTTTACTTAGTGTTTTACTTTCTTGATGGTTAGTATATAAACAACATTTTTTCATAACTGAAAAAAAAACATATCAATTTTTTTTATTTTTTTCTTTGGTTTCATTGATTGCATAAGTTAAATTAATTTTGAATTTACTTGGACCAACCCAAGTCGGATGGTAAATGTTTTTAGTCGAATGCTATTTATTTTTTTTCATTTAAAATGTTGGTTTTAACACACCAATTGTGGTTGGCATGAGTGGTTAATAACTTTTTGCTCCTTAACCAAAGTCCCGGGTTCGAGGTTTGATTATGAAAATAATCTCAATTGAGAGGGATGTTGCCTATCAAAGCACCTATGCAAACTCCAACAGAAGATTAATCCACTCAATAAAGACAATGAAAACTCCTCGTAATAGAAAACAAAACATCTGAATAAAATACTGAGTATATATTTTCACTTTTATATATATATATATATATATAAAGAAAAATATTATCAAAGCATTATTATAAGATAAATGAATCACCAACAACGCCATGTTTCCACTCATTTTAAAGATTAACATCCCAAGCATACAAGGCTACCAGTCCCACTTATTTTAAAGTTTCAGCAACTCCGGTAGTTTCTGAGCTGAAAAAAAAAAAACCCTTGGCGCTTAGCCACCATCATTTTCAAGCCGATAAACACTCAACAACCTCCTTCGAAGATGATGGTGCGTCTATCTATATGTTATGGTATATTTCCAGTAAAGCCCTGCGAATTCGCGTTGTCTGTGTGGTAGTGAAAGGCGACGGTGGTAATTGTGGTGGTGATGGTTTTGGTGATGACGGCGGAGTAAACGGTTCTTATCATCAAAGACGGTTTCCCGTGATTCAAGGAGGGGATGAGGAAAATAAAAGAAAAAAAAGGAAGAAGGAGGGGGGGGGGAAAAAAAAAAAAAAGGATTGAGGTGGTTTTTTTATGTTTTACTCCGTAATACATCTAAAGTGGGATGGGATGTTAACCGAAGCGAGTATTAAGATTGTTGCCGCGTGTCACTATATCGTTGGTTTTCCTTATCTTAATTTGGAATGGGGTCCACAGTTTAAATGCTTTATATAATAGTATAGATTTTAAAGTTGAAAGTAAATTTTAAAGCCGCAACTATATAAACATTAAAACATATATATATATATATATATTTTGAAGCACCTATAACTTTGATACCCTTTGCAATAACATACTTAGCTATAAGATAAAATGAGCATAGCCGTATACGAGCATATGCGAGGTGTGTTGTCGTACAAGACCTCTAAATTGTAGGGGCCTCAAATTTTGTATAGGATATGTACATATATATATATATATATATATATATATATATATATATATATATATATATATATATATATATATATATATATAGGATCAAATGAGAAGTTTTCTTAAAATAAGAAGGATAAAAAGTAACTATAACCGCATATCCGAGATGCACCGACTTAAATTAGATGCATCTCTATAATCTTAGATGTCATCATAATGAGTTTTCTATCATATTAATTTAGATGCATATACTTATTTTATATACATTTCATGATTTTTTTTTCTTAATTTTGGTCTTCAACATGTGCCAAAAAAAAAAAAAAAATCATGATAGTTCCGCCCAAAAAAAATTTTTTTTTATGGCAACCAATCCCTTAAACACCCATCAAATAACTTTCGATACTCTATATGGTGCATCTAATGAATCAGAAATGCATCTAATGAAAGGTCGTTGCATCCTCAAATGAGTGGTTTAGTCACTTCACACCACTTCTTATTTTAATTTACTTCTCACTGTATCCATTATATATATATAATAATAAATATATATAATATAAAATAAAATAATATATATAAATATATATAGTATACTATATATATATATTAGGATCAAATAAGAAGTTTTCTTAACAATAAGAAGATAAGAAGTAACTATAACGCATACCCGAGATCACCGACTTAAATTAATGCATCTCTATAATCTTATGATCATTATAACCATCAAATGTGTTTTCTAGCTTTTAATTAAGATGCATAATACGTATAAGTTGATGCTATATATATATATATATATATAAAGAAAAATATTATCAAAGCATTATTATAAGATAAATGAATCACCAAAACGCATATGTCCACTCATTTTAAAGATTAACTCCAATGCTACAAGTCTACCAGTCCACTCATTTTAAAGGTTTCAGCAACTCCGGTAGTTCTGAGCTGAAAAAAAAAACCCTTGGCCTTAGCCGCCTCATTTTCAAGCCGATAAACACTCAGCAACCTCCTTCGAAGATGATGGTGCGTCTATCTATATGTTACGGTATATTTCCAGTAAAGCCCTGCGAATTCGCGTTGTCTGTGTGGTAGTGAAAGGCGACGGTGATAATTGTGGTGGTGATGGTTTTGGTGATGACGGCGGAGTAAACGGTTCTTATCATCAAAGACGGTTTCCCGTGATGCAAGGAGGGGATGAGGAGAGATTGAGGTGGTTTCTTTATGTTTTACTCCGTAATACATCTGAAGTGGGATGGGATGTTAACCGAAGCGAGTATTAAGATTGTTGCCACGTGTCACTATATATTGGTTTTCCTTATCTTAATTTGGAATGGGGTCCACAATTTAAATGTTTTATATAATAAGTATAGATTTTAAAGTTGAAAGTAAATTTTAAAGCTGCAACTATATAAATATTAAAACATATATATATTTTGAAGCACCTATAACTTTGATACCCTTTGCAATAACATACTTAGCTATAGGATAAAATGAGCATAGCCGTATACGAGCATATGCGAGGTGTGTTGTCGTACAAGACCTCCAAATTGTAAGGGCCTCAAATTTTGTATAGGATATGTATATATATATATATATATTCTATAAAAGTGACTACGAGTATTTGATCTAAAAAGTTGCATTAAAAATGCTAGCTAGAACATTGTGAAAACGATTATTTTTCATTTATCTCTTTAGAAAATTATTTATTTTATGTTTTAAGCACCTTTTCTTGTTGCTAGACCGAATTATGCATAGAGCTTTTGTAAACTTAGAAACGCCACTGAAAATGAGTGAATGGTGAGATACTTTAGTTGATTTAGTCACCAATACACATGGTGTAAGTGTAATTTACGCAATAAAAAAAGCAATTTACGACAAGATTTACCATAGTTGAGAAAATAGAGTCCAGGCAGGCAAATCCATAAAATGTTACTATCAGATGCGTTACGGTCTCAACTTATTTGTGTGGTTATCTCTGATTTATATAAATATGGCTTAGACGAAACTGATAGAGACTCCTCCCTCCCACTGTGGCAAATCACTGCCAGATAGCCTACGCTTCTCTCTCTCTCTTTCTCACACACACATTTACTATGTGAAAAAAAAGAAATTATCTCAAAACAATTTTCACACTAATTTCACAATGCCGTTATAATCACACTTCTATGTAAGTTTCATTTTCCATTGTTTTTATTTTTATATTTTCTTTTGTTGCTGATTGTATTCGTGTGATCTGTTATTTCAGTTTCGTTTTTTATGTGATTTGTTATTCTGCACGTGCAATTTATTAGCAAGATCTGACATAATGTTAGGTAATTTAGTGATGAATTTTTTTTAGTTGTTAAAACTTTTGCCTAATTCATAAAGGTTTTGAGGTGAATTCTGATAAAGTTGAAATTATTTTGAGTCAGACGCTAGCGAATGACACAATCAAGTCCAGAATGCCCGTTTAGCCTTCAGATTTTTATTAACGAGTTAGCGAATGACAATTAAAGATTCTATGTTTTATATAATATACTATATATATATATTCTATTATAAATATTGGAAAGTTAAATAACAAGGACATAATATTGTGAGAAGGATAAAAGAAATTTTTTTTTAAAAAAGTCTCGAAATTTCAAAATAAATTCATTAAATCAGGTATGTTGGTGCATAAATCTTTTGTAATAAGAAGTTTTTAATTTTTGAGTTTTATACTTTTTTTTATATGCTGGCAAAAAAAGAAATTTTTGATGCACAAAAAAACTTTGATGCACAAATTTTTTGACTTGTTATAGTTTGATGCACATAAAATTTTGTTGACAAAAGTCAAATGAAGTTGGGACAAAAACGATTTTTTGATGCACAAAAAAAACGATTTAACTGCACAAGTTTTTTTTAATTATTGTTTTCGGCAAAACTATCCACTTTTAGAAAAACTTCCTTTACAACTTTTTCATGCACCAACATACACGATCTTGTGGAATTTTTTGAGAATTTAAAAAAAAAAAAAATCTTTTTATTTTTCTCACGAATATTTGTCTTTTTTTTGATCTTTATTCCTTTATACTATATATATAATTAAATATATATATTATTATTTATATATTCTATAAAAGTGACTACGAGTATTTGATCTAAAAAGTTGCATTAAAAATGCTAGCTAGAGCACTATGAAAACGATTATTTTTCATTTATCTCTTTAGAAAATTATTTATTTTATGTTTTAAGCACCTTTTCTTGTTACGAGACCGAATTATGCACAGAGCTTTCGTAAACTTAGAAACGCCACTGAAAATGAGTGAATGGTGAGATACTTTAGTAGATTTAGTCACCAATACACATGGTGTAAGTGTAATTTACGCAATAAAAAAAGCAATTTACGCCAAGATTTACCATAGTTGAGAAAATAGAGTCCAGGCAGGCAAATCCATAAAATGTTACTATCAGATGCGTTACGGTCTCAACTTATTTGTGTGGTTATCTCTGATTTATATAAATATGGCTTAGACGAAACTGATAGAGACTCCTCCCTCCCACTGTGGCAAATCACTGCCAGATAACCTACGCTTCTCTCTCTCTCTCTCACACACACATTTACTATGTGAAAAAAAAGAAATTATCTCAAAACAATTTTCACACTAATTTCACAATGCCGTTATAATCACACTTCTATGTAAGTTTCTTTTTCCATTGTTTTTATTTTTATATTTTCTTTTGTTGCTGATTGTATTCGTGTGATCTGTTATTTCAGTTTCGTTTTTTATGTGATTTATTATTCTGCACGTGCAATTTATTAGCAAGATCTGACATAATGTTAGGTAATTTAGTGATGAATTTTTTTTAGTTGTTAAAACTTTTGCCTAATTCATAAAGGTTTTGAGGTGAATTCTGATAAAGTTGAAATTATTTTGAGTCAGACGCTAGCGAATGACACAATCAAGTCCAGAATGCCCGTTTAGCCTTCAGATTGTTATTAACGAGTTAGCGAATGACAATTAAAGATTCTATGTTAGGTGAAGTTTTCGGTGGCACGTGTGTGTTTAGTTTTTGGTATTTGTTAGAATTTTAGGTGTCATTTGGCAGTAACTTTCCGATAATCTAGAAAATGAGTCAAACGCGGACACGTGGTTAGTTTGTGAACTCATTTTCCCGATTATCAGCAAATTACCGTGAAATGACCTTTAAGCTAAGAATGCGGGTTGGTCTTGCAGAATTGTTATGTACGAGTTTGAATTAATTGAGGCAATAAGCCTAGAATGCCTGTTGGTCTTTCAGAATTATTAATTTTGAACTCGTTCTACTGTTTATTTTCTCCTGTCTCTCGTGCTAGCTATAGTCTTTGCTGTTTCTAGAAGTTTGTGGGTAAGTAACTATGTTAATGATTAGCTACTGAACTCTTATTTCATGTTATTTCGCCCGGTAACAAAGATGGCCAATTGACTTGCAAGTTTTGTTAATTGCAGTCTGCAAGAAAAAAATCCATAATTTTGACGGAAAAAGAGAAAATTAGCCTGCCATGGGTTCGGTCGATTAAGGTGCCATTTGTGTCTTTCTGAAATTAGCAACATAAGGTTGAAATGTTAAGAGTGTATATCAATCATAAGGCCGATATAATTTAACAACTTCACAGTGGTATTGTTTTAAGCTGCAGAAGTCCAATATGTTTGGAAATATTGTTTAACTATTTGACTTGGTATTAGGTAAAGGAATCTTGATTAGTTCTCTTTAAATGATTGATTTAGGTCATGGGCTCCCACTCATCCGCTTTAACTTCTTTTAGAAAATGCAATTTAACATTCCATTTAGATGTTAAAGTCAACTCAGGGAGTTTACTAACGGATATCCTCTTTTAAATAACCAAAAAACGTGATAGTTGCTGGATGTTCAATCAATTTTATGTGCCAAATTGTCAAAGTATCCAAAGTATTAATGTGGAAATTTGAAAATAAATGATGCCTGCATTGGGATATTTTCACAAAATTTGATAGACTACTAGTTCTGGTCACAATAGCCGGTTTTGTTATTATTGTTGTATACTATTAACTCATCAAGTCTTACATCCAGGAGCCGAGATTTAACAAGTCTATTTACTAATGTATGTTTTCTATAATGTAAAGTTCCGGGTCAAATTTTAATAGTTTCGTTTTCTTATTGATGGGTGAATGGGTCACTGAGTTACAAACTACTAAAAACACCACTTTTGATTGTTCTTAATCATGAAGAATATGTGATCTGGTACAAATGCCAACTTTGTGTTGCTATTTTTGTGTCAATTCCCGACATTTAATTCGATTTATTGAAATTGTCTACTTGTACAGGATGGCAATAGGTGCTGATTGACTTCATTACAAGCACCATGAAGTTTGCACCAATGAAGGGATTTAAGTCTATTGTCCCACTTCGTTCGAAAGGAAAATCAGCAGATCGTTTTTGTTTATTTCCAAAAGTAAAAGACGATTATGGGCCAGGCAATACGCCTGTTTATCTTAATGTGTACGACTTGACACCTATGAATGGCTATGCATATTGGGCTGGCTTTGGTATCTTTCATTCTGGTGTGGAAGGTAGTATTGCTTTCTATAATTTATATAAATAACATAAATGAAATAACATATTCTGTAGATTTTGTTCCCGAAAATGCATGTACATATGTAATACGTAATTTTTTTCTACACTAAATTCTTTTAAAAAAGAACGCTCAATTTGTAACAATAAACATGTAGCGTTTGACTCTAATTAATGTTTAAATGAGGCAAAATGCATAATAAGACCGACTTAGGTGGATTTCTATCTCAAGTGACGAAATTTGTTTTACACCTATAAAAAGCATTTTACTTACATACTAAGTTACTGTTGTAACTTAACCGGTTTCCTGGCGCCTTATTAACGCCATTGGAGAAAAAACTAACATGGTTAAAGTTACATACATGTCAGCTGCAAGGTAACATTTTGAACAGGTAATGGGTAAAAGTTTATGTTGGTTGCCCTTTCGACACTATGTTACCTTGTATAAATAATTGCCCAAGTACGTTGCTTAATGTGCAATTGGTCATGATATTGATTAAAAAGCAATTTAGTATAAGCCAAATTGTTCATAGTGTCCTCACATATATGCATAATTTTCTGATGCGTTGTGCATGCACTCAACAGTTCATGGTGTAGAATATGCGTTTGGAGCTCACGACTATCCCACAAGTGGTGTCTTTGAGGTTGAACCTAAACAATGCCCAGGCTTCAAATTTAGGAAGTCAATATTAATCGGAATTACAAGTCTGGATCATAATCAGGTCAGAGAGTTCATGGAGCATCATGCAGGAAGCTACAATGGTGATACCTACCACCTGATCGTCAAAAACTGCAATCATTTCTGCAACGACATCTGCCAGAAGTTGACCGGAAACACAATCCCAAAATGGGTAAACCGGATGGCTAAACTTGGTATTATATCCTCATCATTTCTCATTTTTTCTTAGCGGTAGCAATTCTTTATCTATTACGAGTTCAATTATAAACTTAATAAGTTTAGCTAAAAAGGAAACAGGATATATTGTCACTCAAAATGTGTTTTCAATACCCACACCTTGCTGAATCACTTTACTCAAAATGTTGGATTATTAATGTAACGGTATATTTTTCTAATCGAATTTAATACAAAGAATATAGATTAACAAAAATTTAAACACATTTAAGATGTTAGTGTGTTGGGTCAACCCGTTTTTGACCGATGTCCAAATTGCAGGTTCTGTTTTCAACTGTGTTTTACCGGACGCCCTTCGAGTTCCTGCTGTGGAACATATTGCTTGTAACCAACCAGCCGAGAGTGAGAAACGCACACTTAGAAGTAATAGTTTTTGCTGTTTATCATCAATCTCTTCAAGGCAGAGACACTTGTCAACGTCTTCATTGATATTGCAGTCTCCCTTAAAGGGCTGCTTACCAGCCTGGGAGTTGAAACGGTCTAAGAGTCGAGTCCCCAATGAAAGGTAAGGGCTCAAAAGTGAATTGCTTAAACTTGCTTTTGGTTTATCGTCCTTTTTTCCTAAACAAGATGTAATTTGTATCAAAACTAGTTAAAGCTTTAGGAGAAAAGAATGTGGCTCATGAAGAAGCACTAGATTAGAGTGTCAAATATATGTATGAAGATCAACACACATGGTACATGCTCAAGTTATAAATCTACTTATGTTATCCTTGTTTGATGTTAGCCTGTTAGGTCCCATAGTACACGAATGTTTAAACACTTGGTCTGGATGAACAATTATAGTACTCCTTTTTTGCTCCAAAATAAGTGTTCACTACCAACTATGGAAGTGGCTCATAGTTTTAAAAATAATACAGTTAGTAAGGTGTTCACTAATTAAATGTCTTCTTATATCCTAGAAATGTTTCTTTTTCTTTCATATTTTTATCAAACACAATTAATGCTATAAACCAATGTTGCAAAAATCGTTAGGCGCTAGTTCGGCGGTCGACCACTTTCGTAGCGGAATTCGCCTAGGCGGATTGAAATTTTATGTATATATATATATATATATATATATGTATAAAGTTCACATAATTTGAAATTGCAAATCAGACAAATAAATATAACAATTCAAGTACTTAAAACTTCAAACGTGAACATATCACTTCAAATACTTCAAACATTAATATTAAATTGATGCTTGATTCTCATCTTGTTCATATTATTCAATTGGTTCGAATTTCATACGAAAAAATCATGACTTTGTGTTTACAATCGATGGTTTTTCTTTTGTGTTAAGATGTTATGTTAGAATAAACATGAGTCGGGTATATTGGAAAGAAAACTCCTAATTTTTAGCTTTAAAAAGTTGACTTTTTGTTGACTTCGTTGACCGCCTTGTTTCGCCTAGGCGGATGTTTGGCCGCCTTTTGACTTTTCCGCCTAGTTTGGCCGCCTAGCCATAAATCGAGGCAGTGTATGCCGGTCAAGCGCCTAAGCGGCCGCCTAACCCGCTTTTTACAACACTGTTACAAACAATAATATAACAAAGATGTTAAGAGTTGCAAACATGTTTACATGATCATTTCGATCTTGACCCAAAGATACCACGCCCCTTAAACTACCACGACCCTAGAGAGATTACAAAGACGCACAAAACGATTCTAACCATAACATACGTAAAACTTAAAAAAGAGATTCACATCTTTTATATAATAAAAGAATTACATCATTTCGGAGTTTTCCATCAAATTGAATCATATGAATTTAAAAATTAGACCAATCAGAACGCTTGATTTTGCCACGTAGGCAAAATCGTGTGATCTGATTGGTCAATAAAAAGTCAAAATTAAATCGATTTGGTCAAAATTAAAAATTTGTGGTGAAGAAATATGACGAGAAAAAAAACACATAAAAATATATGTGTCAAATTTGTGAAGAAAAAAACTTGAAAAAAAGTGGAGGTAATTAATAAAAATTTAGTGATTTTTAATTTTAAATAAATTATATAGAGTTAAGTGTAAATTTATAAATTTACATGTTTTATTATAACTTTAAAAAATAAACAAATAACCCTTAAACTTTATACCCGTAGACTTTATATTTTAAAATATTACAAACGTAAACAATTTTTTACTTCCAAACAAAGATTTAACAGTATCTAATCACATCCCAAATCTACCCGAAGACTTTTTGATGGATTTTTCATTGTCGGTCTGAAATTATGTTGTACAACCAAATAGAAAAACACCGAAGCACATAAAATATCATAAATTAATAAAAAGGGTTTTCTAGCTATTCATTGATGTGTTTGGAAGAATTGCATTTTTTTTCTTTTTGTTTAATACGTACTAAAATTCTAACATTTAAATTTCTCAAAAAGTCTTTATTCCATTGACATGTATGTATGCCTATAAATCATATATAACAATCTAGGCTACTTTTATATCGTAGAGATTAGTCGGCTCACAATGTCGAGTTAGTTAACAGGTAAATCAAAAGAAAAAAAAATTAGTAATTATCCTCAAGCTCATATAATATATATAAGATATGAATCTATTCTCTTCATATGATTTCGATAATACTCTATAACATAACTTATAAAACAAAATAAAAATAAAAATCATACATGTATTTAAAAAAACATAATGTCTAAACCCCGTGCATGCACGGGCATTAAAACTAGTTTACAATATGGTTATTCATATGTATGACATCTCTTCTTTCTACAACCAATTTTGATGCAAAATTGTAGAGTTAACTAGTCCTTGTGGTTTGTTAGGTAATTCGATTTTAGTTCATTTTTTAAAAAAAAGTTCCTGGTTCACTCCAAAATGAAACACGTGTTACGGGTTTAGTTTAATTTTAACGGTCAGCGTTAGTTTGACTATGTTTGACCGTTAATTAAAGGGAACTTGTGTCTCTTCATGTATTATATTTACCATTATGAGGTGATCCCACGAACCAACTATCAAATACATCCTCTAACCCCAACTCTTTCCTAATTTCTCACTTTGTTCCCTCTTACTTTTAAAAAAGGTTAAAGCCGAACAATAGACATATATACTTTCTCAAATATACAGATGTGGTATGTGTACTAAATGAATTACTCGTCTAATACCTCTACTTCAACTTTCATGCTAATATGACTGTAGTTTAACCTACTACCGGTAAAACCAGCTAAAACAATAAAAAAAGATGACGTGGTTTTTTTCCAGTTATCTTTATATGTGACGCGTATGTAGTTGTCTTTTATTAAACACGTTTAGACACTTTACCAAACCAAAGCCACCGTCGATCTGTTTTTCCCCAAAATCACATCAAACCTAAAATTATGAACTTGCAAAATTGATAACCATGAAAAGATAAACATTTATGTTCACCTTGAAGGTCTTTTTATACATGACCCTCTTGAATATAGTAACAGTGATGTTGATGTATGTGAAAATGTTGACTTAGGTAAGGTCAACCACTTAAAGTTGTTGAGGATAATAACTTAATGTTATATGATTCGTGTTGAAGGTATGTGTAACTATCGAGATTCCAAGGCGATCAGGAGGTCGGAGAGACTCAAACAAAGAGATAGACATTCTAATGAGATAGTAGAGAGATAAAGAAAAGATGTTTGTGTTTATTGATAAGATAAGAATGGTTACACACACTTGGAGCCTCACCCTCCTAGTGAAGTCTAGGAATGTTTATATAGGCCTTCATACACACCACTTTACAATAATTGCATTTCTAGTACCTGTGTATGAGCTTAACTATTGTCTAATGTAATTCTTGTAAATGTCACCACATTTATAATCCCAACAATCTTCCCCCAATGTGGTGGCGTACGAGATTACTTACATTGTTTCCTACAAGTAAAAATACAAATAATAATGTTTTAAAACCAAGGTTATAAATAGCGTGAAGCGTGGAGGCATAGCCAAGCCTCAAGCTTTAGCGTGAGGCGTTGCGTCATAGCATTTTTAAGGCGTGACTCAAGGCGACAAAAAATATTTATAGAGTGGTCAATATTAGTTAGCTACTAGGCTTAAAATTGAGTTATAGAGTTACTAAGCCCACATCCCATACAACCCAAATCATAAATACTTGTAAATAAGCTCAAATCCATGAAAACTTTTAAAAGCTTCAAAAAAAGGCGCGCTATAGCGCGCTTTATCACTCCTTATCGCGTTTTATTGCACGCTACGCCTGGCCTGTTTCGTAACGTGGAGGCCATTCCTCGCGCTATGGCGCTGCTATAACGCGCTTTTTAGAACGTGCTTAAAACACTAAGGATGATTGCAGTTGATGCTATTTGTCTTCTTCATGTACTCGGCTTGAGAACTCTTCACCTGTAGGCAAACACTGTAATATGTATGAACTGGATTAACATCCCCCCAGTTCATACTGCGCGTCTTTTAAAAGCATATTCATACACTTTTTTAGCGAAGTTTTTGAATCGCCCCCCTAACCAACAACCGTCTTAAGCAGTTTTGAAACTTTGATGTAGCTTGAAAGATCTTCTCACTCTGGAAGTTTGAGTGCGTAGCGGAATCTGTAGAAGCAGCAGTAAACCACACCATACACAAAAGCTTTTTGTCTAATAACATGTTGGTTATTCGTTCGAGGGAACATGCAAGGAATCAACAATATCTTCTCACAGATGTAGATTACTTTATACTTACCAGCCTATAGAAATTGACACAATAATACACGCCCATGTTTACCCAACCAACGGTTTATAGGCATATAGCCCTTCTTCATTGACCTGGTAATTCCTAAGCAGAAATCCAGAAAACCAGTCATCATAGTACGTATTCCTATAGCCCTCTTCATAACTTTTGACTTTCTATCCTCCTTTGTGTACACCATTTCTTCCCTCATGATGGTTACGATCTATCGGAATCGTCATACAATGGTGTACGCCCAAATACTCGATCTTACCTTATGCTAATGGCAAATATGATCATGTGTGAAGTACCTTAAATCTCTGTTACACTTTAAAGTATCCCGTGAGAATCATACGCCGATTAACTTTCTCTACTCATGAAGAAAACCCGATATGACAAACTCAAGAGTGAAATAGAATCCCGCAGACTTGTGTCTTATGTCTTGTACTATTATTGATCGAAGAGCTGTGTAGAAAGTTATGCTGCTTCAGAATCCTTAAGTACTCTATACCCAATACCAAAAGTATATTAAGTACATCACCTATTGAACTAATCCACATATTCGTGTGACACTAAGTGATAGTCATACACTGCGCTGCTCGGGTATAACTAGATATATCAAATCTTGTTCTTCATTTAGTTATAAGCTCGAACAAGTCATCTTCGTGGTAGAGGAAGAAAGAATCGAAGACGAAATAATTACACCCCCCCCCCCCCCGTGAGAAACTACTTCAAACTCAAATAAGTTGTAAAGAATTTGTGGAAACTATAAGGGGGGTTGAATAGTTTTTACCGTTTTAAAATAAAACTTAGATTGTCGACTTATGTGAACTCAAAGATTGTCGACTTATGTGAACTCAGAGATATACACAATAAATATGAAACGATGCAAAAGTAAATAAGTAATCTACGAAGTATGAACAAGTAAAGATAAGAAAGATCAAACTGATGACACAATGATTTATAGTGGTTCGGCTACGAAGCTCCTCTTCGCCCTACTCTACTCCCCAAGTACCCAACTTGAGAGTTATCTTCACTATATAATGTCAAACAAGCTCCTTTAGCGGAGAAAAACCCGTACACGTCGCATACACTTTTTCGCGGTACTAAGCTAAATACCCGAGGTTCAACTTGAGGATAGAACCAATCTAACACACTATGTAATTTTGAGGCTAAATAATAACCTACCATACACATATATATAAACAACACACAACACAAGATATACAATATAATGAATTTATCACAATCGTGATGACACAACTAACAACAACGAGACTTGAAGCAGACGACCTTCGTAATGTGTTCATCACTAAAAGAGTTGTCAATTAGAAAGATCACATATGTAATAGATTACGTAACAAGTATAATGATCAAAAAATATAAAAGATAAAATATGTATGTGAAAAATATTTGTCAAGAGTTGTTTAAAATGAAAGCTTAAGGCTGCTATTTATAGGCAAGCCTTTGAAATTCAAATTTGTCCCAAACAGCTGGTTCGTGCGACTCACGGATCCACCATAAGCTGGATCCGTCCCTTGTATTAGGTGGATCCGTAGGTGGAGCTAGGACAAAATTTGTCATTTTGTGATTAACCCCAAATCTGTACAAAATATTATTTTGTATTTAATAAAACTAATTTATTAGATTCTTTTAGAACAAAATATTTCTTATCACCAATAAGGAAATATTTTCCAGATTTGCGAATATTTGGAAAGATTGTTTCCACTTATGGTTAATCTTATTTTGTCTTACATGATTAATATAACTAGCTTATAATTAAACATGTGTTAACTTAAATCATTTAATTAGAAAAGGTTTATACAAATGATAATATTTTTCTTTGATCATTAACTATGTTTAATAATGTCATATTCATACTTTAAGTGATTTGTTGTCGTCAAGTAAACTTTCGACTAAATAACTTGTTTACGTAAACTTTTACGTAATATGACATTATATTTGTTATTATCAAAACATGAAGATCATTAAATATAAATATCGTTTTTGCGCGAATATTTGTATTAACAATCTCCCCCTTTTTGATGATGACAAAATATAAACTCATGCTTATTTAAAAGTTACTAAATAAGTATTTAGTGGATGAGTTTACATTTCTTCTCCCCCTCGCTTGGGGCACCAAGGAATCGAGCTATGGATGAGTTCTACAAAACAAAGTTAGTAGACAAGCAAATATATATATATGACAACCACATATGCACACATATACATTTAAGCAATAAACATCCATCATCAACGCAACAAAAGGAAATAATGTTAAATCCATTATAAGGGATAAAACATTAAATTTAGCATTAAAGCCCATAAGACAAGAAACTTAAACTAGAACAATTTAAAAAATCCTAAATCTTGGGATAAATATATTTTCCCATATAATCTGAGAGGTGAGGTGAGATTTCCATGCGGCTAGTGGGAGAAGTAAGGTGGCTTTGAAGGAGAGCCGATGTGGTCTCGAATGTATGAGAACATATAGTTGACACGGTTTTAGAGCATTTGAATTTCATGCCTTGTAGTGCTACAACATTGACAAAACATGTTGTGGAGGTGAGGCATGTCGTTTGGATAAACAAAATCTAAGATGTTTGGAGGACTGGGAAAATCTTGATTTCTATGATTTGGTGGTGGATGGTAAATGTTTTTAAGTTAAGGTGCATTATTGAGGAGGTGAGGTGTATTGTTGTTAATGTTAACAAACAATGGTTAGGTTGATGGTAGTGGTTCAAATCCGGGTGGCGGATTTGGAAATATGAGAGGTGGTCGTGAGACACGTGGTGGTGGAGATGGATTAGAGGGGCCCGGTGGCCAATTGTCCATCGTTGACACATGAGGGTTATTGGGTGACATTTGTAGTGGAGAAAGTTCTTGAGGTTCTTGTTTTATCGGAATGACAAAACGAAGTTTAGGTGGAGGTGCAACGTGAGTTGTAAGGTTCAATTTGCTCAAGAGTTTTCTCAAGTTCATCAAGACCCCATGCATCATAGTAAATACAAATTCCTTGATTAGGAAGAGAAGTAAGCTCGGCAAATTGAGCAAGGGAGATGTTGAAACGATAATTGTTGATGGTAAATTAAATTGAGAGATGGTTGTGTGGGTCTATATCTAGATGAAGGGTTTTGTAAAACTCAAAGATAAATCTCGAACAAATTTGCTCATCTAGAGAAAGCAAGCAATCAAAACCTATGGCGGTAAACTTGGCCACTGAGTCATCACTAAGGTCATTATAGAAAGATGGGTCAATGGTTCTTCCTTCATGAACATACCTACTTTCTAAAGTCCTATAGATATCCCTAAGTTCATCGACATGTTGGGATCATTGTAAATTTTTGGAGCATAAGCACGGGTTTTCTTGTAATCTTGTTGGTATTTACTTGGCATTTTGGTACCTATGTGATTTATAGTGATTTCAATGAGAAAATATTATGAATGAAGCATAATGCTATTTCTAAGTGTGTGTCTATATGGACTTGATGTGGGTGTGCGGTTTGCTTGACTCAAACACAAGAAAAATAGCGATAATAATAGTAATAAGCAAACCTTAATGCACAACCTATGTTTGATATTGCTCTAAATGAATGAAACGAAAAACACTTATTAATTAAGCACCTCGTATATACATTCATGAGACCTAACACATGAAGAAAATGTTTTTGCGTTGTATTAATAATGTAGTTAAACAACGCTGGTTTTGAAAAGTTCCTAAAAGTGAGGTTTTATCAAAAAGTCATAACTTACGGTTTTTGGCAAAAATTAATTTTTGGCGAATCACTTCAGTGATGCTTTTTGAGTATTATAATAGTTATACATTGCTATATCTTAGTTCTAATTGTGCGAAAATTGTATGAAAAATCAAAACCCCAAAATTATTTAATTTAAGCAAAATCAAAACCCTAGATACAAAATTGAGAAGAAAATAACATGAAATCACTTACAATAGTAGTATTAGATTGATGATTTGTTGATGATCTTTGTGATTAATTGCTCCAATTGCCTCTAATTATGATTTAGTATAGAGGGTTATAGTGTTTTGGTTCGTGGGTGTGTTTGGATAATAATATAAGTGGTCCTAATTTGTTCAAAAACTAGTATTTACCCGCGTTCTGAGACTCACGGATCTACCTAAAGTGGGACGGATCTTCCTTATGGTGGATCCGTGATCTGCATGTGTCCACAAATATGGCCAGAGTTGGTTTTTGAGCAAATTGAGATAAGGTGTTGTGTTTTTGGCAATTGAAGTATGTTATATTTACTATTAGGAGTATGTGATATAATTTTCGGAGTCGACGTCCAAGTTTTGAGTGAACCATGTAACTTGTTGTGAATTTCCCGATGGAACTTCAAAGTAGTCGATCCTACTAGGAGTGTGTTATATTTTAGCATAAGTTTGACCATTACTAACAACACAATTATTTATGAACATTTAGACTTAACAAAACATCGTCAACACAAATGTGAGTTGCAACTCGATGATTGTTCTTTTCTCTTTTTTTCAATCGATTTCGTAATTTCATTTATTGACCATACATGTAGATTCTGAAAATATCCATGGTCAATTTATTGATATTTTCTTTATCTATTTAAAATTCTAATCTCGATTATGTTTACGATCCGACGTTGTGTAATTGAAACTTGTAATTAGAATTAACATCTTTTGAATAATGATTAATTACTTCATTAAATTTCCGTTTACGATTATTTTTGAGATGATGGAGAATCACTATCCATGATAAGTTCCATCATTCCTAATCCTAATCTTAAATAATTAATTACTTCACGTTTTAAAGGCTTAGTAAATATATCGGCTATATTATCCTCGAATGCAACTTTCTCGATAGAAATGTTGCCCTTTTGGACATTATCTCGTAGAAAGTGATGGTGGCTTTCTATATGTTTAGTTCTAGAGTGTTGTACGGGGTTTTTACTTAAGTCGATGGCGCCTTTATTATCGTGTATAATCGAAACGCCGTCGAGGCGTATGTCATAGTCGATGAGAGCTTGTTTCATCCAAAATGCTTGTTGATATGCCTTTCCGGCAGAGACGTATTCGGCTTCGGTTGTGGAGATAGCAAGGGTCATTTGTTTCTTAGCGAACCAAGATGTCAAACAACATCCCATGAACGTACAAACGCCGCTAGTGCTTTTACGATCAATGTAATCGCCCGCGTGGTCGGAGTCAGCATAAACTATAGTTTCTATTCCAGTTCCTTTCGGATACCATAATCTTAAATGTGTAGTTCCTCTTGTGAGAACTCGTATTTTCTGAAGGTAATATTTTATTTAGATTCATTGCCCGTTTCATAAAATAATAGTTTGATATTATTTTTATTTGCCATGATAGTAAATATCGTTATTTTTCACCGTCTCGATTTCATTTATTCATTTCTATCGATCAAGGAAGCCACGTGTCCGCAAAATTATCCCGAATAAGATTTTATATCATTTTTCATGATTTTCCATGTTTCCGTGAGTTTCGTCATTTTTGACTTAATTTACGTTTTTACCAAAAGTGTCGGGCTAGGGGCTAAATTAAATTATGAAAGCTTTATGTAAATTCAAGTTTTATAAAAATTTACCATGTTTCTTTTTCTTTCTCTTTGGGGCCGGTCCAACATACAACAACAACAATACATCTTTTTTTTTTCTACAACCTTAGGCTAGTTACAATTTACTTATAACCATTTAACCCATATCTTTTCACACCATTTTCAAAACAAAAAAAAAATACAATCCCAGTTTCTTCTCCCTCCCCTTTCACGCCACCCTCTCCACACCAAACACCCTCATCCAAATTTATTCACTCACCAAATCAATAAACAAATTACACCATTGCAATCCTTGTATTATCCTCATTCCAATGATATAAACAAATCACAACATGCAAGACTTTTTAATTTTGATGATTTTTGAAGATTTTTGAATGTTTAAGAAGCTTTAATGGGGTTAATCACAAGCTAGGAGGTGATTGAAAGTGGGAGGTTTGGATTTTAAAAAAAAAAAATATAATTGAGTGTTGTTTGGGTCTCCTAGCCGCGGCCAAATTCAAGAAAAACCAAAGGGGTTTTGTTTAATCATCTACCATTATCTATTGTGCTACATTGTGGGTAAAAATTTCTTAAATTTCTATTTTGATTAAATATATAAACCGTTAGGATTTATATATTGATCCTCTTATAAGACCAGAAAATTCAGGTTGTTGGTGGCGAAATTGTGGTTTGTTTGAATGGGTTTTGACCTAGAATTAGGATAGGTTGTATCCATAGCTTCGCGGCGCTAATTCGCGCGACTTGTAAATCTTAAAAACGAATCATAGGCGCTAGTTTGAAGTTAGAAAAACTTTCGGCAAAAAAAAAATCTGCATACCCTGTTTTGAATCCGAAATTTAGGCAGACTTTAGGAGGTCATAACTCGGTCATGCCGATAGCAATGATAGAACATTGAGTTTAACGCCAACTATAGTGAGTTATCAATACACATAGGTATTTGGAAATAAGAGATGAACAATAAGTGAAGTCATTCATCATCAACCAATAGTGAAAATTTGCTAGAGGATGACTTCATCGAATGTCGACGTGAAGTGATTCTCGACTTTTATTTGTAAATGTAGTATTTAATACAACATAACTTTACAATTTTGAGAATACCCTAGAAAAACTCCTTCGTATGACTTTAGGTCAACTTGGTTAGATTAGTCCTATAGTATTCAAGACGAAGCACTTGCTTCAAATACTTAAAATTTTTCTAAAGACGTTTTCAACCTCTAAATATTTTTCATAATGATTTTTTCCCTAGTATTGGTCGAATTAAAATATTCTAAATTAGTAAAATAGAAGGTTTGACGTATCAAACGACATTACGTAGACCAAAAACTTTGTGGAATGGCATTGTTTCATTCAAGCAATGTTCCAGAACATCTCTTGTAAGGTCCTATTCTTTCTTTCTACTACCCCATTTGATTGTGGAGTACGTGGATCCGAGAAGTTATGAGTAATGCCTTGTACATCACAATAAGCTCCGAATTTGTACTTCATTATCAAATTCCCGACCATGATCCGTTCTAAAGCTATTATTGAACTACTAGTTGGTTTTTTGAATTTACTACTTAATATTTTATAATTTCTCAAAAGCTTCATTTTTAGTCTTTAGAAATCTAGTCCATGTATACCTAAAATAATCATCTACTACAACTAATGTGTATAGATTACCTCCATAGCTTTTAATTGCCAATGGACCAAATAAGTCCATATGTAATAATTCTAAACATCTTTTAGTGAACTATGTTTTAGCTTTTATGAATTGCACGATCCTTTCTGTCCAATTTTACATGCATCACAAAAATGTTTTATCATATTGTTAGCTTAGGTAAGTTTCTAACTAATTTTTTAGATGACAAAGATTGAATTAAACGCATATTTGCGTGACCAAGTCTTCTAAAGCTATAAGTGTAAGTTTTTTCTACAAACCGTGGCGAGACGTAATTTGTCCTGAGACTTATTTCCTAATTTCATTACGTATAAACCATTTTCCTAATCCCATTTCCCAATGATTTTTACATCTTTAATATTCAACTACCGTTCTTCCTGATAAGACTTGACACTTATTGTCGCAAATTTGACCGACACTAAGTAAATTAAATGCTAAGTTATCTACATGTTCTACGTTAGATATAGTAAGAGAGTCAATTGAGATTGTACCTTGCCTATGATCTTTCGTTTTAGGTTAATTCAAAAAAAAACATTCACCCTCCGTCGTATGCTTTGTAGGTAAGAAAAACTCTTGTTTTACGGTCAATTTTGCAAGCAACACTACTTTGATATAACACTCATCCGTTCCAAGCATTTCTCAAAGCATAACCTATTTAACAAACACAAATTCAAGGTTTGGTCCCCTAATATCTCATAGGGTCCTGAAAATGTTAGTGTTTACACATTTGGCCATTTATTGCATATTGCTTGGGATAATTGAAATGGGATACAAATTCCCAGATGTACGAAGCCATGATATTTGTTGATTGATTCCAATTCATTGGGTAAAAGTTTTAATGAATTGTTGTCTAGGAGTTTCTCCTAGAATTAATGATGTGATGTACTGGTTTTGAGAGGAATGTTCATTTCTAGGGAGGTGTTTTTGATGTAGACTCAGTTTTGACATAACCTAAACCGCTTTTAGGTGATGGTTTTAAAGACGTTTCTAATACTTAACAATGTATTATGTTATAGTTTCTTCTAATATAATAACAAAATCCGATCTAGAAGACATAGGTGGACCTAAAAAACGTGTTATGTCCTCTTTTTCGCCATAGATGCGACCACGGATCCTTAAGGTGGATCCTGCACACTTTAAGGCGATCCATCCGTACCCATTTCAATGACGATCAAACGAAAATCATGGTTTTAGTTTCGCTTTTTGACGCTTTATCACTATCAAATCCTAGACCATTTTTCAACTAGTGACTTTAATGTTTTAACATTCTCTTAGTGAATTAGCACTTTTATCAAATTTAACAAATTTAACTTGAGTTTTGTTAAGTTTGGCGTTTTCCAATTAAATTTCTTACATGACTTAACATGCAATCTCAACTTCTTTACTTCTCTTAAGTTTCTTAATTTTCTCGTTCAATTCTAAAATCTTTTTTCCTGAAAGATCCTCTTTTAGTTTTCAAAATTTTAATTCTTGTTAATGATTTTTAAGCTAATTTCACATAAGCTATCGTATTCTATTTGCATACTATCATTATCAAGAGAAGATGCATTATCACTATAATGAGAAGAGTTAAGAGTTACCTCATTCGAAAATTGAGCCATGAGACAAGTTTCATCGTTGGTTTTGTCTTCGGCGTCATTTTCGCTATCGCTCCAAGAACCTCCAGTGAAGGCCTTTTGATCTTTGTGCGAGATGGTTTAGACAATCACCAATGAGAAGATTTGGATCACCGCAATCTAAAAAAAACTTACTGGTCACTCTTTCCTTTCTCTTCTTATCTCATGTCAGAATGACTTCTTTTTTTCTCTTGTTGCCGACAAAATTTACCCTTTCTTCTAAAGAACTTTTAAAGTACCTTACGGCCTAGCTATATTCTTCATCATCGCACTACTGTATGTCAAAGTTTTTCATCATCACTAGACCTCTTTCTTTCATTGCTTTCAGGCCAAAGAACTTAACTCGGCCTAATTTGCCTCTATACAATTCAAATCATTTTTCCATGACTACTTCATGTACTTTTAGATGCCGATAAGCTCGTCTAAGCTAGTGATGACAAAATCTTTAGATATCTTCAATCGCCGTGACCTTGCTCTCCATTAGGATGTAGATCCCTAATAAACTTTCTAACATAGTACTTTCTAGAGAAACCTTCATCAAGAGCTAAGACTATTAATAATAGTGTTAAAATCTAGCAAACCGCTATCAATAGATTCTCAGTCTTTCTTCAAGGATAGTAAATTGTTCATATTGTTGAACAAGAATATCAATTTTATTATCCTTTACTTGGCTATTACCTTGATGTGTAATTAACAACGATTGCCAAATATCTTTAGCCGTTTTACACATAAAAATTCTTTCATATTCCTTTTTAGGTAAAGCATTATAAAGAACCATTTTAGCTTCATTAATTTTAGCAAGTTTCTTTTTAAGATCACGATTGTTTCTTCTAAGGAACAACCTCTAATTTGGGTAACTATCGTTTTTTTGGCAAGCGGTGGAAAATCACCATTCAATATAAATTAATGCCCAAGATCTAAATCTTTTGCTTTCACATAAGTTTTTAAATATATTTTTCCAAAAAATAAAAATGAATCACTTCAAAAAGAGGTTGGTATTTGCATAGATTGCCCTGCAGATCACTTTATTTCGTCATCCACAATCGATCAAGCTTTAATGTACATATACGATTAAAAGATCCTCGGTGACCTTTGGCTTCTGATACCAATTGTAGAAACTAGAAGGGGGGTTGAATAGTTTTTACCGTTTTAAAATTAAAACTTAGATTGTCGACTTATGTACAAGTGTATATGATAGCTATTACAATAAGAAAATAAACAATCTATGAAATATGAACAAGTAAAGATAAGAAAGATCAAACCGATGACACAATAATTCAGTAGTTGGTTCGGCTACGAAGCTTCCCCTCTTCGCACCTACTCCACTCCCCAAGTACCAACTTAAAGTTATCTTCACTAAGTCAACAAGCTCCCTTTAGGCCGGAGAAAACCGTACACGTCAGCTTACACTTTTTTGGTACTAACTAAATACCGAGTTCTACTTTGAGATAGAACCAATCTAACACACATGTATTTAGAATTATTGTTTTAGTCCTAAATACTAACCAATCATACCATAAGAAACACACAACACACAACACAAGATAAACAAGATGAATGATTATCACAAACGTGATGACACAACTAAACTATTTACACTTGAAGCTTGACGTCTTCTTGAGTGTTCTTCACTAAAGAGTGGAATGAGTTGATCACTTGTAATGGATTATGTAACAAGTATCATGATCAAAGAATATATAAAAGATAAAATATGGTTTTTTTTTTTTGGGGGGTTGAGAAAATTTTGTCAAGAGTTGTATAAAATGAAAGCTTGAGTTGGATCTTAAGCAACCTTTTGAAATTCAAAACTGTCTCAGGGGAGTGAAAAAAAAAAAACCAAAAAAAATTTTGGGTGACCCACCGAACTGCCCATCCATGGATCCGTCCAGTGTATTGGTTGGAATCCTTGGTGGTGTGGAAACTAGAAGGGGGGGGGGGGGAGGAGAATAGTTTTACATGAGGTTCGATTTCCGTTTTAAAAACTTTTGCTTACAAGATATGTTATCCGATTGTATGTTAACCATTCACAATATAACAACAATATAACAAGACTACACTAAACTAAATAATAATGGCAATAATATGAAGAGATAAGGTAAAGGAAACAATCAAACAACACAACCAAGATTTATCGTAGTGTTCGGCTACGAAGCTCTTCTCGCCTAACTCCTACTCCCCGATAACCTAATGAGATTTCATTATGTCCAACAAGCTCCCCTTCAGGTGGAGGAAAAACTGTTTACAACATCGTCGCTTACGGTATTTTCTGACATATGCTAAATGTCGAGTCCTAATCTTAGCTAGAACCAATCTACCACTTCATAATCAATACACAATCACTAGATCTACACTATCGGATTTACACACAATTATCCGAATCACACAAATACACAAGATAATTACAATAGAGATTTGATACTTAAAAAAAGAGAGAGAACACTAATCAACACTTTGTTTCTTGGCGAATACGAGTGTTCTTCTCTTGCACTTGAATGAGAGAGAGAGATAAGAAGATAGACATTTGATCACTTGAAACAAGATCGAGAGAATTTAGTTGATCAAGATATTAGTCAGAGAACGAAGGTTTTTAGAGAGAGAAAGAGTGTGAGAAAATTCGTGCAAAAGAGGTTTGATTTCAGCATAGGATGAAGCAGTTATTATAGGTAGGAAAATTTCAACGGTAACTGGCTGCGTCCCCGACGTCCGAGAAATATAAGTGGGGCCCCAGGTAGACTCCGCTCCCTTTTGTCTTTTGTAGGAAGTGTTGTATCTGGTATAGAAAGCTTCTGTTTTGAGGAAAATTTTTGAATTTCAATTTTAAGTTTTAAATAAAAACTTCTTTTAATTAGAAAATATTTGTATAATTAATTTTTGTGAAAATCTTTTGTAAAAATGTAATAGATTATAAAAATATTTTCTTGATCATTTTCATGCTTAATATTGATTTGTTTGTTCATAGACCTTAAGTGATTACTAATCTTTGAAATTGAATTTTACGATTAATAATTTGTAAACGTTTAATTTTTATCGTATACGTTTTTACATTTAGTTAATATCAAAACAAGAGAGTCGAAAAATATAAAAAAACGTTTGTAACATCTTTATATTAACAATCTCTCCTTTTTGATGTTAAAAAATATAACACATTTTGTATAAAATTAATAGTTAACAAATTATAAGAGTTTGTTCCATTATCTCCCCACTTTTTTTGTAGATAAAAAAAGGATTATCGACGAGTAGTTTGTAGGAAGAAAGAAATCGACGATCACAAGACACCTCCTTGATGTATTGCTCCCTCCCCCATGTTCAGGGCACCAAGGGATCGATCTTACGTAAATTGTTTGCTACAAAACAAAGTTATAAATACAAGTGCAAGAAAAATATCTTTTAAGCAACACATTATATTTAAGTCACCCAAAAGAGAGTTTTATTCAATCAATCAAGAAACTCATACAATAACTAATGCAACTAATGCAACTAATACAACATAAAATAAAACTAGAGCTAATACAAGCTAAGACAAAATTCAACAAATATATTTGTATTGAATCATTTTAAATAAAAAGTAGATTTAATAGGCCTAGATCTACACAGGTGATTCTTGAAGATAGAAGAATGCCATAGTCAAAAGATGATTTGGTTTATTATTGGGTAACTAGAGCTTTGAAGTGCCCAATTATGGTGAAGGAGGTTGTAATTTAAGGATTGGAAAATGAGTAAGCACCCATGATGAAGATTAGATACGATTAGGTCATTTTACAATGTTCAAATAGATTTCGTGGTATCCAAGCACAATGACAATATTCTGAATGGTAAAGTTTTACTTGATCTAAAAGAAGTAAGGGCTAAATGGTGAGGTAGGAGGTAAAGGGATTTGATGGCTTCAATTTGCTTGTTGGAAGATTATGTCAAGCAGATTTGATAGGTGGTGAATTTCATTTAGGTTTTTATTCAAGTTTTATAGAGGTGAAGAGTATGAGAGAGAGAGTTATTTGAGATAGGAGAGGTGGGAGTAGTTCTATTTGGTGGAGACGAAGGTGGTGAAGGAGGAAGACCATGACTTTGTCTCCAAGGCTCTAGAATGGCCCTTTGGTAATTTCGTGAGTAGTCACGTGAGGATTTGCTAGCGGATGACATTGAGAAACTTGAAGAGAAGTGAAAAATTAGAAGTGGAAGATGTGATTGAGATTGAAGAATAAGGTGCTCTTATATAGGAGGATGTTGGGAAAGGCAAGGTATTGGAGAATGAAGATTCCTAGGTATGTTTTATGTCAATAAAGGGGAAGGGAATGATAAAGGGAAGGGGGTAGCGGTAGAAGGAAGTAAGGAAGGGAAAAGACGACAGAGAGGGAAAGGGGAAGTGGATAGGTTAGAAGCAAGGAGAGTGCAGAGGGGTAGAAGGCGAGGGTGTTGGAATAGAAGTGAGGATTTGTGATACAGGAACATCCACCTCGTCATATCTCGTATACCCACGGGGCGAGACGCGTGCGTTAATCAGCCCGCCCCTCGCTTAATGCTCTCTCTTCCAAAGCTTAGTTGTGAGTCGCAGTGCTCTGCCCCCTATACCTCTTTCCTTAGGTCTACTGCATCTTCCAAATTTCAGACTTCGCCAAATCCATTTTCACCCTATCTTCCCGCTCCCATTCAGACCCCTTGGCTTCATCCCCCTACTTCTCCCCACCCCACTTCGCTTCCCTACAGTGCACCACTTCCCTACCTACGGACTTCCACTCTGTTCCTCCCACTCCCCCGCTCTCCTTCCTATTCTCCCCTCCACTCCTATTTGATCCACGGTCTGTTTCGCACTGCTCAGACTTTTGTACGCGTTCACTACTTCTGGTCTTTCCTACATCTCGCTTTACTACCCTGGTTTTTCTATTCCCTGAGCTATGCCCTAATTCTCCTACCTCATCTTCTACCCTTCACATCTACCAAGGACCACCGAAAGAATGGCAGACCAAAGTGTAAAAGGTTAACAGTTGCACACCCACCGAGTCGACCTGCACTAAAGTGTAACCCAGCAGGCATACCCGACCTCCTACTAACGGGATACCTCAAGAAACTAAGGGAGCCCCATAAATATTGTGGGGCCGATCATCTGGATGTTACCGTAATTTATCCCAAAGTTAATTGTTTTAAAGAAATAACTTAAGGTGGGATGAAGGATGATTGTGGCATTTCTATTTCTTCAAATCCACATAATCAGGCTAAAAGACAAGAGGAACCTCATGCAACAAGACCAAGTAGAATTATAGAAAGACATACAATCCAAGTGTCATATAGCAAGCATGAAATAATAGTGACAAAGACAAGTTATATACGTACAAGAATGACTGAGATAGAAGTTATTACATAGCAATTATAAATAGTACGTACGTACTATAATACTACTTGATAGAAATATTTAAATCGATTCGAATCATTACTTGGTAGCTTCTTCTGAGGATATGGAGATAATTGCTTGAAGATGACTGGGATGAACCCAAGGTTTCATGGATGGCCAATATGATATATATTTTGATTTTCGTAGATGAGGATTAATTTTGATGATGTGATCATATAGACGATTTAAGAATCATTCATATGGCATTGGAGAGTTTTGGTATATTTTAAATCTTTCAACTTGTTTGGGTTAGAAAGTAAGCACAGTTGAAAGGATAATTTGTTAAGAATGCAAAACATCATGTACAAGATTGAAGCAAGAAGAAATGGTGACCATTATTGAGTGCCAAAGGCATTCTCTTGAATGATTTCATTCTAAGATCTCATGTCATAACGAAGCTCTTCCTTGAGGATTTTATTTGGAAAAATGGTTTGTCCTGGTTTGTTTGTGGTATTGATTGAAATAATTACATTTGGGTGTTTGGAATGGTTGCATGATACAGGTGGTTATGACCTTGATTAATTTTCAAAGAGTCGAGAGATGATTCTTCAGAGTAAGAACATTCTCCTTCACATGGAATGGAGAGAATCGAGGCAAATGACTCGAGTGAAAATTTAAATGTTCTTTTTAATGCCCAGAATGTTAAAAGCCATTATTGATCCATCATCTTTTGAGATTCCTATTGAGGATAAGAATTCAAGTAGAAATCTTAGACAATTCCTTCGTGGATTCATATATATTCAAAAAGTTTGTATAATTTGAAAAAAGGTTATGAATATTATCATATATTAATGAGATTCAGGAGATACGGACGACCCTTAATGAATTAGACCTACATTATAGTTTCAATGATAGTTTTAATTACGTCAGGAATATAGTTTCAATTTGAGATTTGTTGGAACATATATTTAGGTGTACCGTAATTCATCTTCCAAAGACCATTCACCTGAATCGAAAAAACTAATTTTAGTGAAGTTCCTTCATTAAACGAGAAGTCTAAAGAGGAGTGCCTAAATGTGAAAAATGTGGAGTAACGTAATAACTCAACTAACAATTAAAATCTAAGAGTTTTAATCCAAACCGCTCCTTAGTTTAATTTGCTCACCAAACATGTCGAAAATACATATGAATTGAGGCATCCTAGACCTTTGTTCATGATAGAATCATTATGCATGTGTTTTGAAAACGTTTAAGTGTTAATGACAATGCATAACCATAATTCATTATGTTCGCTAACGTGAGTATTTTGAAAATGAAATATGGGGTTTTGTCAAATCAAATTTTTCAACACATTCCACTAAATGTATGTAAATCCTATGTCTACGGGAAGCATGTTTAAGTTATTACAATGTATCCCTAGTAGTTGTTAATTATACAAATTTTGAAAGAAAAATAAAAACATCCTCATTGTCATCAATTTTTAGTGTTCATCTGAACCTTAGACTACAAATTGAAAGGAAAATAATTAAATGACTTACAATTGATGAACTTACAAGATGCTGTGCGTGATTATAGGTTTGATTTGGATCTTCAATTATAGTTTAGTGATGATTTTGGGTTTTTAGGGTGTTGGTTCTTGTTCGTAGCTTGCGAGAGAAGAAGGGTATGTTTGGGGATTTTGTATTTTGAAAAAAAAATTAAGAAGTTAAGTGTTCAGATTTAGTGTCTGCTGATGGCGGTCCCATATCGCCTGGCGGTCCTAAATAATATTTGGGGGGGGGGGCGCCTATGGTATGGGGGCTGTCCTCAGTAAGGGGTTTTTGACTCAGTTTTTGATGAAAATTTTACAAAATACGAGTGACATTTTAATTTTCATTTCGCGAATTAAAAATGCTTAAGGTACTTCGGATGAAGTATTTAAGTTGTCACCACACGGAATGGAACACGGACTAGAATTGAGACAGAAGAAAGAGAAGCGGACTAGTATGATTTATGGAATGTGTTCCATCATTTCTAAACCAAGACGTAGATAGTTAAACGATTCACGTTTAAGGGGTTTCGTAAGAATGTCAGCGATGTTGTCGACGAACGACACTTTCGATTAAGATATGTCCGTTCTGGACATTATCACGAAGAAAGTGGTGACAAATTTTGATGTGTTTGGTTCGAGAATGTTGCATCGGGTTTTTGCTAAGGTCAATCGCGCCTTTATTTCCGCATATGATTGGGACATCGTCGAGTCGAACGTCGTAGTCGATAAAGCTATGGTTCCACATCCATAGTGCTGTTACATGCCTTCCGGACGCTTACGTATTCAGCTTCGGTAGACGGATATAGCATGAGCGGTTGTTTATCTTCGAGAACCAAGATGTCATCCTACGAAACGTATAAATACCCTAGTGCACTTCCTGCTCTTAAATAAATTACTTCATTTAAAAATTAATATCTTACTTTATGGGGTGGACTTAAATGCAAAGATAATACATTCAAGAACAATCGTTTCTTGAAGAATTAATTCCTTACTCCTAGAATTTATTAATACTTATCAGACTCATTCCTTACAATTATTCATTCCTTAACTTAACATAAAAATACTTTAATTTTTGTAGATATAGCTTGATTTGTTATTTTAATTCATTTATAAATTTTTATTCTTTGCATAAAATTTTATCTTATAATCTTAAATAAATTATTGTATCGGATTTAGAAGCAATTCTTTAAATCCACACAACCTCATAGAGAATAAATTGTCATCGAATCCACATAAACCTCCCGCATAGATCATAGATGACTAAACTACTGTATACTATGACTTTTCGCCCTTAGGATCCCCTTAAATCCAAAGTGCAGTAGTGCCTTAAAAAGTATTTAAAGATACTTAAACCGCTCAAGGTGAGAGTTTTTAGAGCCTCTATGGAATCGGCACAAAGTCAGATACTCAAATATGCTATCGGGCTACTTCCATTAGGTATAATAAACTACCTATCATGCCTCAATACTAGTACTATCTACTACCGACTCACACTTTTCGTCTATTCGTAATTTTGGTATCGAGGGACATGTGGTTTTTCATTGTTAAGAATCTCTAAGCCAAATTTTCTTAAGAATTTTTTAATATATTTTAGTTGATATAAAGAAATACCATCTTCCATTTATTTTAATTTGTACTTGAAGTGTTTCAGAAGCATTAAATTTATTCAAGACTAAAAATACCGGATAATTATATGGAAACACACGGAAAAAGTATAACCCACGTATTTAGTGTAATCTTTTAGTAACACCAGAGTTCACCCACAGGATTAGAGATGTTCAAATAAATTAAAAAGAAAATAGACCTTAACAATTTTGAAAATAATTTTTACTTTACCAATGATAAAAGGTATGACTACTCGGATAGTTAAAAAATAACTTATAAGTGTTGGAAATGATTTGACCTCGAAGATGGGGCATTAATTTATAAAGATGATTTCTCGTCAGAAAACGTTTTCACAAATCAACTTGTTAACTTAAGACTTATATTTAGTTAACCAGACCAAATGTGGTCACTCAAAATAATACAGTTACATTAGATCAAAGCTTATTTATGTTATCAATTTTACGAAAGTGAGATTTCTCGGCACAGACGTTAAAGACCATAAGACAAATCTTTAAACCACATAGAACATAAACGGGGTATTTCGACCAATCCCGATATGATTATATAATCTTAGTTGTATAAGCAAAAACAGATAAGATCGGGATATCGACATGGTTGCAACATACGCCTTAGGATTAAAGCGGCCAAGATCATACCAAACACTTATCAATATCGTAACTTCTACCGAGGTAGTCATGAGAGATTTAGCCTCTCATGGCTAAGGAGTTCATAACAAAAGTACTCATTACATAAATTTCCATTATTTTCAAAATAAGAGTAAGAAAACCTTCTTCGTTCTTGATCGATAAATCTTGTTCTTTAAGGGATAAGAAATTCTTGGTGTTGATGAAAGGGGAAGGATAAGTATGTGTAGATTGAGATCGGAAGTGGGAAATAGGTGTGGAGAGGAATGAATTTGTTTGAGAAATTTCGTCACAATTAATAGGCAAGAATTTGGATGAAAAGTGCGGCGCAACTTACAAATAAGTGCGGCGGACTTGAGCGAGTTAATGCGATAGCATTTAAGGACTTTTACTGGAAGTGCAGCGCACTTACAAATAAGTGTGGCGTTTTGGCTAGAAAACTTTCTTTCTAGAATTTGCCTCCCAAAGAGTTATAATTCTTTGAGCTTGGTCGTTAGAGTCTTCAGTGAACCTCATAAGCAAATTAAGCCCTTAATAAGTATCGAAAGTTCATAAGAAATGATCAAATAAATACAAATAACGCCATAGAAAACAAGTATAGAAATTTTTGGGCGTTATCAAATCCTCACACATTAGCTTATTGCTTGCCTAAAGCAATGGAAGCGAGAAAAAAAAATCTAATATCGTGACGTTGAGAAAATTTTGATTTTTTTATAAGAGATTGCATTTTAGATAACTTTTCAGGCATAGACATATGACTTAGCACCTTACATAGGGATAGTGTTAGATTTTAAAATCACTCAGCCACTCAGATAGGGTTTAGATATGATTTTGTGAAGAACACTCAATTTGTACTGACATAATCTAGATAGCTACAATAGGCTTGTACTTAACACATAAACCTGACCGAAGGGCGGAACTTGGGTACTGGAGAGGATTTAATATTCATGCTCCGAACATAAGCCTTTATTTCTTCGAACGATTATAACACATATATATAACTTTTTTTTTACCAAATACTAAGGCTTGGCACAGGACTTCTTCAATCAATTTTCAGATACTTCAGCAACATAGCATTTAAGGGATCGCTTGCAATAACATAGACTTGCGGGATACATTACATGTGATAGGCTTCGGTCTAAGTAAATTGTTGGGAAATATAAGATGAAGTTGATAAGACAAAACAAGAATGAAACATGAAGGCAGCCTTAAAAGAAAAAGACCTAAATCGACAATAAGAATTTCAAAGCTGGTGGAAGTTATATTCCTACAAAAGATGGAAGATATCAGAATATACAAAGATTGCCCAAGAAGGAATAACGATAAAGATTAAAAGATTTAGTTTTCCTTAATGTATTTTATTATTTTCCTTGTAAACCTAGATATCTCTAGTATATAAAGAGATACAGGTTATAGGTTTTAGACATCCAGAAAAGTGTGTGTACACAAAGTGTTAGATTAGACTTCTAAAGAGTTGTGTAGCCTCAAGGTATAACAGTTTTCCTTGATCCCTGTTACAGTCATTGATGTAACCAGATTATCGATCAAATAATATTGGGGTTGTGGTAAATGTTTGGTAAAACCTTGTTTATAATATCAATTGTTTCTTATGTTAATTACCCGCTATAACATATTTATGTTTCATTGATGTGTTAATCCAAGACCTAAGCCTAGATCTATAAAAACTCAACAATGTGGTATCAGAGCCTCGTGGCTCTTGATCTAGGATCTACAAGGTTTTTAAAGAAACCCTAAAACCCTAATTTTGAATCAATTTTGGTTAAAGTTTTCAAGGGTTTTTAAGTTTAATTGCTATAACAGTGTTTATAATCATCCTCTCTACCTGTTATGGGTATGCAATATGATTATAATTTATTGTTACTATTAAAGGGTTTTCTTCACATCGAATTTGGTTTTCTTTTCGATACTTAATTCAAATTCGGTGATTTCAGTTTTGGTTAAAGCAGAATTTGGTTTTCATGATAATGGATTCAAGTTTTTCATTGATTCTTGATCCATATTGAATTCAACAAAGGTTTTAATTCTGCTCGGATGTTTTATTTTTTGAGATCACCATAACGTAACCTTTGGATCTTTTATTATAAACCCAAACGAGACTCTACAAGAATGGTGATTGATCTGGATCGTTAATATTTAGGGTTCAATGGCGTCTCGTTGGATTTTTGTATCTAAGGATTTCGTTGCTGGTCACGATTGGATAGTGATGGTTGATATGTTTCACAACAACAGGCAGCAGCAAATCGATGTATGGGTATGATGAATAGCCCAGATCACAACAGCAACAGTTGTGATTATAAATATTTTAATTCTGTTTTCTTGACTGAGTGCAATCAAGGAAAAGACTTCATATACTTTATTATTTAGCCGACGTGTACATATATTTAGAAGATATATGTGTATATCTTAGGAAGATATATGTGAGAAGGTTTTTGTATATGGTGAATCTGACGTGATAAAAAGGAGTTGTATTAAAACAGTTAATAGTTAAAACTGTTCATGCTTTATGGAGGCCACATTCATGCAGCTTAAAAAATTTTATGTTACTATACGTTACGCAATACAAAATGTGGTATTCTATTTATTGCTGTCACTAATCAAGCATGTTTGTCGTCATGGTTGAGGTGGTACGGTCAAGGAGTAAAGAAAGTATATATATAGTCAAAGTATGTATGTTGCCATCACGTGTACTTGTTTCTAACTGTTGGGCTCAAGCTACGTTCGACCAAAAGTATTAATATTGTTGTTGTGTACTTAAGCTTAAAAAGAATTAATACTGTTAGGCTTTGATGTTAATATTGTTCGATGTTATTGGTGCTGCCAACAGAAGACTTAATACTGTTCGAACAATGAACAGTAGGTGACAACAATATTGGTGAACAGCAGGTAAAATGGCTTCGATTGGTAATTAAAGAGTAGAACGGCTCAAAAGTATTATATGAGATATATAAGAAATTCAAACGTGGCCTTATTGAATATTAGTACTGTTCGAGTATTTTATGCATGATTGCTCAAGAAAAGGTTAGTACTGTTCAAGTTTATGTTTATACTAACCTTTGTCATCCGAGAAAAGTGTTTGTACTGCTAGTGTTATCCGATAATGCATTTAAAACTAGCTAGGTTCTTCGATATCGGACAACACATAGTTTTGGAACTCGATTAACACGATGCTTCATTTAATGGGAATCTAATAATTTTAAATGTCATAAACGTTTAAAATGCTCGTATTTTATTTTGAATAAATTGATTACAAGATTATGTTTAACACTTATTTTACGATGAAGTGATTTTCACGGGTTTGTGTCTTATCATATCTATAAATGTCTGACTACATTGGGGAAGAATAACGTTTTTGTGTTATTCAATGTATGTGACGAAGAATTGACAAATCTACAAAGGTGTATGATTTTCTATGGTGCTTAATGCTCACATTTGCTATCACTTGGTTATGTGTCCTCCATAGAAAGAATGAGAAAAATTGTCAAGAGATTGGCGTCTCCCTAAAACATTGGTTTGGTATAACGTTCGAAGTCACGTGGATAGTGCCAAGACATAAAGTCACAAGTTTTGGGGGTTTTTATTATACTTCTACAATCAAGTTCGTTATACTTAGTTTTTCTTCATCAGTGAACATTACATAGAGACCTACAGAAATGTTCAGAATGAGGGACGAACTTCTGCTTGGAGGAGCTGGAAGGAGCTTCCCTAGTGTCAGAAGTTTTCCAGACTGAGGACTAAGGAGCTGGAGGCTGTTTTGAGCCTGAAGCATCAGAATCGTGCCTTTTCTTCTTGCCTTGATCTGAATCTGGTGGAGGAGGAGGCAGATCTTGGTCGTCACGACCTCTCTTACGAGACTTAGCAGTTGCTTCAAGTAACTCGTCCCTGTTATCATGATCCATAGATGCCTCAAGATCTTCGTAAAGAGCTACATGTTCAGGCTGCGATTGGTATGTGCCACTTTCAAACATCCGTTGGTGAAGTATTTCTTTCATTTCAGCTTTGGAAAAATCTCTAAAGTGCTCACAGAGTAGAGATTGAAGAGTTGTTTGAATAGCTTCTTTGACAATTTCATTGACTGTTTGGTTGATCTGATAAGGCATGTCATGAAGCTCCAACGTAAAAACCCTGGATGAAAGACCTTGAACAGTCTTGTCATGAAGCTTGCGTCTCTTTTCAAAATTAGCACGCACTTGTTCTTATGCCAAGACATGAGAGGCTAGGTTAGAATCTGAAGAACTTTGTTTTTGTAGAGGTGGTGGTAATGGAAGGGTTGTTGTTTTACTCACTATTGTAGCTGTAAAGATTGGAGCTTTAATGGTAGGAGATACAGGTTTTGGTGGTGTAAGATCGATAGTAGGTGTGAATAATGGAAACACACGTGTAAAAGTATAACCTACGTATGTAGTATAATCTTTTTAGGTAAGACCAGGTCGTTCCACATGGATTAGAGTAGTGTTCAAATAATCAGCAAGAGAATAGACTTTAACTATTTTGAAAGTAACTTTAGTTTTACCAGTGATAATAAAGATGACTACTCGGATAGTTGAAAATAATTTATAAGTGTTTGAAATGATTTGACCATAGGAGTAGGGCATTAATTTATAAATGCGATTTCTTGTCAGAAAACGTTTTCACAAATCAACTTGCTTTAACTTAAGACTTATATTTAGTTAACTAGACCAAATTTGTCACTCAAATAATCCAGTTACTATTATATCAAAGCTTATTTTGTTTATCAATTTACGAAAGTAGATTTCTCAGCACAGACGTTAAAGACCATAGACAAATCTTAGGACCACATAGATCATAACGGGTCTTTTGACCTATACCGATATGATTATATAATCAAAGTTGATAGTAAAAATATATAAAGAAAAATATGAACAGGTTGCATATAATCTTTAAGATTAAGAGTGATCAATATAATACCAAACGCTTGATTCATATCGTAACTTCACCGAGAAGTCATGAGAATTTAGGCCACTCAAGGCTATGGAGTTCATACAAATCACACACTTTACATTAATTTCCATTATTTCAATAACAAGGTAAGAAAACTTATTCGTTCTTGATCGTTAGATCTTTTTCTTCAAGAGAGGGGTGTTTCTAGTGTTTTGGTTGGTAGTAGGAGAAGTATGTGTGTTGTTGAGTAGTGAGTTAGTGAATTGTGTGGGTGAATTTGGAATTCAAAAATCGTCCTCTATTTATAGGCAAAATTATTGAAAAAATGCGCCGTTTTTTAGAATTAAGTGTGGCGCACTTGAAGGAGTTAAGCGATGGTAATTTAATGTCTTGACTGGAAGTACGGCGCACTTACAAATAAGTGGGGCGGGCGGTTTTTGTAAGTAAATGCAGGTGCATTTAATAGACTTTAATTCTTCGACTTCGGAAAAAGTAACGGAACAAAGAAATAGGTTGCGCCGGTTTTTAGAGGCTTCATAGAAATGCGGCAAACTTCTGAACTTTTAAATAGAAATCTTTATTTTCTTGTATTCGCCTTCCAAAGTGTGTAGATCTTTTAGCTTGAGTCTTTAGAGTCTTCAAGTGAACCTATAAGCAATTATTAAGTACCAAAAGTTCACGAGAAATGATAAAATAAACATAAATAATGCCACAGAAACATATATAATTTAGGCGTTATCAAATCTCTCCACACTTAGCTTATTGCTTGCCCTCAAGCAATAGAAGCGAGAAAAAATAAATTCCTATTATCGTAACGTGGAGAAACTGGATATTAGAGTATCATAACAGAAAAACTTTTCAGGCGTAGACATATAACATAGCACCTCATATAGGGATAGTGTTTGATTTTAGAATATTCAATCACCATCAGATAGGGTTATATATTTTTTAGAAGAACGCTCATTTGTACAGACATAATCTAGACATCTACCATAGGCTTGCCCTTAAACACATAAACCGACCGACGGCGGAACTTGGGTACAAAAGAGGAATTCCTATCTCATGCGCCAAACATAAGCCTTTATTTCTTTTGAACTACTATAGCATAACTTTTTTTACCAAACGCTTCTTCTCTTGACTTTTAGATATTTCAGCAACATAACTTTATACAGAGCGCTTTACGAGAACATAAGAATATTGCAAATATACTCATGATAAGGCTTCGTCTAGTAAATGATGATTAAACACAAGTACTAGAGCTGCTAAATTACCAGCTCTCTCAAACAGAATATTCAACAAACCAATGATCCGCAAAGGCGACAAAGACATAAGTATACATCCGTAACGATGGAATAGACACATATGACTGCAATCAAACCTTAACTCGAACAAGCTAAAGGCATCAATTATCTTAGGTACCAAAGGTGGATACCCGAATATTTTTAAGGCTTAGATTCTTACAATTTAGTGGACTGGGGTGTGCTAGCTATAATGTCAATCCGGTTGGACTTGCCTTACTAAGAGCATTTTTTAATTTTGAAAGCATATAGTTAAGATTTTTCTTTTTATGAATGTTATTTGGAAAATAAATTTTAAATTAGGGCAAACATATAGGATATGATTAATTTATCCCTATTTTTGCTCGCCCTCAAGCACACTTAAGTTTGAACATTGCCCTTAATGTGATAACTGATAATAGAGATAAAATAAGGAAAATTAAAGGAAAACGATACTTCTCGGGGTATAGAGAAATGCATAGTTGCGGTAGAGCTGCCTTTTGAGCATACGTCGAAATTTTCCATATCTTCGAGCTAAATTACCTGCATAAGAGTAAATATACAAAAAGCACACAAAAAGAAAATATTTTTGTGGATGATTTTTTTTAGAAACTAAAAGATAGAAGAATGGAGGAGGGACTCCTCCACACTTAATTGAAAGCACGGGATGCCTCCCGAGAAGCCTTTAATTTTTAAGAGAGTCGTTAGCTAGACTCGTATTTACGGGATTCATTTGTTTGGGAAAAAGGGAGTGACTGCTTCCCTTGGGTCATTATCTTCTTCGTGATATAGTTTGAGTCGGTGTCCATTGACTATAAATGTCTTTCCATCTTTTCCATAAAGTTTAACATATCCGGATGGATATTAATGTTTTACTACATAAGGTCCTAACCATCAAGATTTGAGTTTCGGTTGCTTAAGTTTGTATTTTGAGTGAAAGAGTAAGACCTTGTTTCCTTGCTTGAATTCCTTTCTCATTCTTAATTTTCTGTCGTGCCAGACTTTGGTTCTTTCCTTGTATAGACGAGAGTTTTCATAAGCTTGGTGTCTAAGTTCATCTAACTCGTGTAACTGAAACATTCTTTTTTCACCAGCAGCGATGAGATCTGGGTTGCAATTTTTCAATGCCCAGTATGCACGGTGTTCAATTTCAAATGGTAAGTGGCAGTTTTTTCCATATATGAGTTTGTATGGTGTGGTACCGGTAGGTGTTTTGTAGGCAGTACGAAAAGCCCACAGAGCATCATCAAGTTTTCTTGACCAAATAGCAGGATTGTCTTTAACAGTTTTTTCAAGAATTCTTTTAAGAGCCATGTTCGTGTTTTCAACTTGACCACTAGTTTGAGGGTGATAAGATGTAGAGAAACGGTGATTAACTCCATATCTTTTCATGGTTTTTTCCATTATTTTGTTACAGAAGTGGGTACCTCGGTCGCTGATTAGAGCTTTGGGCATTCCAAAACGGCATTCTTCAAAAGGTGATTACTACTCATGCTCATTGTTTGTAAAGCTTGAGCTTCAGCCATTTAGGATACATAATCTGCGGCTAACATAAATGTGATTCAAACTTATATGATTTCGAGAACGGTCCCGTAAAGTCGATACCCCATATACGAAAAATTTCACATACTTTAAATGTGTTCAAGGCCATCTCATCACGTTTTTATATATTTCTAGTCTTTTGGCATGCGTCACAATACAACTAGAGTATGAGCTTCTTTGATGATTTGTTGGGGCCATAAAATCCTGAATCAAGGACCTTTTTAGCAGTTATGTTTGGTCCATAATGTCCACCGGTTGGTCCGTTATGGCATTGATCTAAAATGGTTCGGGTTTCCGGTCCATATATACAATGTCTGATCATACCGTCGGAACATACTTTGAAAAGGTAGGGTTCCTCCCAAAAGTAGTGTTGAAGGTCAGAGAAAAATTTATTCTTTTGTTGATATGTCATTCCTTTTTGGTACAATATCACCGACTAGGTAGTTTGCAAAGTCTGCGAACCAAGGTTTTCGGTTTTGGTGTTTGATTTTCCATAAGAGTTTTTCTCCCGGAAAAGTATCAAATCGACTTCACTATCATCGCTTGTTTCATCATTTTCAAGTCAGGATAAGTGATCGGCCGTGACATTTTCGGTACCTTTTCTATCTTTGATTTCTATGTCAAATTCTTGTAGAAGTAAGATCCATCAATAAGGCTTGGTTTAGCATCTTGCTTTTTTGAATATGTTGCCTTAGAGCTGAATGATCGGTATGAACAATAGTTTTTGAGAGAATAAGATAGGATCTGAATTTGTCAAATGCAAAAACTATAGCCATAAGTTCTTTTTCGGTTACTGTGTATTTTTGTTGAGCAGAATTAAGGGTTTTGCTTGCGAAGTAGATTGGGTGAAAGTTTTTACCATCTTTTTGACCTAAGACGGCTCCTACAGCGAAATCACTTGCATCACACATAAGTTCAAACGGAAGATTCTAGTTTGGGCTTACGATCACAGGAGCACATGTGAGTCTCTCTTTCAATAATTCAAATGCTTTTTGACATTCATCATTGAATTCAAATGGAGTGTCTTTTTCGAGTAGTTTAGTTAGAGGTCGAGCAATTTTCGAGAAGTCTTTAATGAAACGTCGGTAAAAACCGGCATGTCCGAGAAAGCTTCTAATACCTTTAATATTAGTAGGGGTGGAAGTTTTGAGATTACATCGATTTTTGCTTTGTCAACTTCAAGTCCTGCGCTGGACACCTTGTGTCCGAGCACAATTCCTTCTTTGACCATAAAGTGACATTTTTCCCAGTTTAGAACGAGATGAGCATCTTTACAACGTTGGAGCATTTTATATCATAAGTGCTTAGGCATGGTCGAAAAGTTTCCACAGACGGAAACTCGTCCATTGGAATACTTCGACGATTCTTCAATCATAACGTGAAAGATTGCCAACATACATCTTTAAAATGTGGTAGGAGCATTACATAAACTGAAAGGCATTCACCTATAAGCGTATGTGCCGAAAGGACATGTGAATGTTGTTTTTTCTTGGTCATTAGGATCGATAGAAATTTGAAAATACTTAGAAAAACCATCGAGGAAACAGAAGTATTTATCCTTCTAGTCTATATCTAGCAATTGATCCCAACAAGGTAAGGAAAGTGATCTTTTGCGGTTGCTTTATTGAGTTTACGATAATCGATGCATACTCCAACCCGTAATGGTTCTGGTTGGAACAAGTTCACGTATTTGTTGTGACAACTATAATACCACCTTTCTTTGGTACACAGTGGATAGGACTAACCTAAGGACTATCGGCAATTGGATAAATTATGCCGGTATCCAAGAGTTTCATGATTTCTTTTTTGATAACTTCTTGCATGTTCGGGTTTAACCTTCTTTGTTTTTGGACAACAGGTTCTTCTCATCGCGGTGGGTCCCCCCCCCACCTTCTCCCCCCACCCCTCACACACACAACACGGGGGGGGGGGGGGTAAATGGGGGTCAAAACAATAGAATTGTTATTTGTTTAAAAAATGATGAAAATAACCAGAATACTATTGTTCTCAAACGGAAGCTTGCTTGTGTTTTGAAGACGAATATGAAGTCCCTGTTCTTTTATTTTCTTTGATTGCTAAGATATATATAATACGAAAAAAGAGGGTTCTTCCAGAAATACATATTCCAGATTATCAGGAAGGGGTTTAAGTTCGAGATCCGTAGGAAAAAGGGTTTTTTTTTCTTCCGATAATGTTTTATTTATAATCAGTATTGATGTGATTTTTTTGAATGGTGGATCTTGTTGCAGATTTAGAACTAATTTTCATCACAATCATGCCATGAATTCAACAAATTCATAGAGATTTCTTCTTCAGAAAGGGTTTCCTTCGATGGAATGAAGAATTTTACTACCTTCATCTAGAAGAGCGTCGAAATCTTCTTCTAAGATTTCATCAATGACATCGATACTGAAACAGGTATCATCATTTGAATAGGAGTGTTTCATTACAGAATCGATATTGAAAATCATTCGTTCAGTTCCAACTCCAAGTTGAGTTGTTTCTGTTAACGCGAATTACTAAAAAGTGGAATTTGGGGGGGGGGTTTTTGTGGGGGGGGTAGGGATATATTATTTTTTTGGTTTTTTTTTTTTGTGGGGGTTGTGGTGTGGGGGGGTTGGGGGGGGGGGGGGGTTTTTTTTTTTTTGTTTTTGGGGGGGGGGGGGGGGGTTGTGTTGTTTGGTTTTTTTTTTTTTTTGATGTATATTTTTTTAGAATTTTTGTGTTTAGGGTATGAGGAGGAATGGAGGTTTGTTATTTTATATGGTTTGTTGGTAATTAGGATTAGTATGTGGGGGGATAGGTGTAATTAGTGTGTTAGGTGAATGATATAATAGAAGATAATTTTGGTATTTAAGACTTTCGTAGATTTTGTGACATATAGCGAATATACATAAGGTTAATATAGACAAAAGGTCCTAAGCATTTCAGAAAAGTTTTTATTGAATTATATGGAATAAAAACCTTCCGGGTCTCTGAGTTAGGTGGAGACTTTGTTATGATAATTGGCTGAACTTTCGTCACTTAGAACGGCAGAAGATTTGTTCGATCTTATGTTGTTTGCTTAAGATTCCTTGAGAAATTTCCATAAATATGGGGGAGCAATTCGGCTAAGACATCGATAAGAAGGTACATTTATTCGAACACACGAATTACGTTGAGAAATTTTTCCGTAAAAGTTCCATTTCTCTTTCCTTACGACGTTGAGATATGGAATCTCGGTTTATAGGGTTGAAGGTAATGGATTTCCTTGACTGGTTTTGAATTTAGAGTTTATGTTTATGGTGTGGATCTTCGTCTTCATCATTCGCAATCGAAGTTGATAGAGTATTTAAAATGGTTTGTTGTCATTGGGTTAACTGGTGAGTTGTAGGATTTACCACTTCTTGTGAATACGGCATTCACATGCTCATTGCGAGATTGTGGTGGTTGGTAGGCTTTGGAATTGTGTCCTTTTGGGTTTGGTTGAGTGTTCTAAAAGAGATCCATATGGCGACCTGATTCCTTGATCACACAAGTCTGTTGAACTTGGTTTTAAGATTTTTTGAATGAAGCTTGATGATTTTGGCAACGGTTTTCGAGTTAAGTTTTTGAGATTCAAAAAATGAATGTTTCTTTGATGAAATCATTGGTTGATTGCTGAGATTTCATGAAAACGTTGAATTGTTTCTGAAGATCATATGGTTTATCATCGGTATTGGATCGATAGTTGTCTCGATTGTAACTACTTCGTTCGTTTGAACGCCAATTATCGTGATTTGAGTCTCGGTCTCGGTAATCATTGTAAAAACGAGTCTTATGAAAAGTTTGCATGAATTTAGCTTCCTCTTCACGGGATATAGGTATATCATCTTCATCAAGATCGGGTTTAGTTTTTTAGAATGTGTTTGGAGTTCTTTATACTGAGCATCCATTTTCAGGGTCATGCATCCATTCGGGGCAATAATTTTGTTAGTATCGGAATACTGCTACCGTCATTGGCGAAAGTAACGTTTTCTTTAAGAGATATTTGGTTTTTTATTTTTAGCACAATCGAGCTTGAGTAAAACCTATGACTTCCAAAAGCTGATAATAAGTGATTTGGTGGTTTTATAAGGAAAATACCACCAGCTACGCATTTAGAACTTCTTGGGTATTTCGCTAAGACCAATGATAGAAATTTTAATGATATTTCCTTTGGACAAATTGTAACCATGACAGTTTCGGAGCATTTCCTTCATACGATGCCAAGCATCGGTTAGAGATTCATTTTCGTGTTAAGAGAAAGCTCGGATTTCTCCGAGGAGTCGGTCGAAAAGAGCTGGGGGAAAGAATCGGCTAATGAAAGCGATTCGGAGTTCATCCCATGTTTTGGTAGTTCCTTCCTTGAGTTCATCCAACCATGTTTTTGCTTCCCCAGTAAGGGATAGGGGAAACATCATTAGGCGGACGGCTTCATTTTCGATATCTCTGTATTTAAACATATCGCAGATTCCAAGGAATTCATGAATGTGTTTATGAGGATCTTATTCCGATTGAGCTTGGTACGTTTGATTTCATAATAGGTATGGATTGGCTTGTCAAGCACAATGCCGTTATCGTCTGTGTTGAGAAAGTTATTCGTATACCGTATGGGAATAAGACGCTGATAGTCAAACGTGACAAAGGTGTGTCTCGATTGAAGGTTATATCTTGTATTAAGGCCCGTAAGTACGTCAAGCTTGGTTGTCATTTATTTTTGGCACACGTGACGGAAAATAAGTCGAAAGAGAAATGAATGGAAGACGTGCCTGTAATTCATGATTTTCCTAAGGTGTTTCCTGAGGAGTTTCCAGGAACTACCATCATCCGAGGCAAGTAGATATTTGAATAGAATCTTGTACCGGGGGTTGCACCTGTTGCACGTGCACCATATAGATTGGCCCGTCGAGATTAACAGAGTGTCGGTAACAATTTGCAAGAAGCTGTTGGAGAAGGGATTTATTCGCCCAGTTCACATCCTGGAGCACTGGTTGTTTGTGAAGAAGAAAGATGGATCCAGTTAGAATGTGTATGATTATCGTGAGTTGTGACAAGTTGACTGCAAGAATCGTAACCTCTTAATAATTCGATGATTATCTTTGACCAACTCCAAGGTTTGAGCGTGTATTCCTAAAGATCTGATCTACATCAGATATCAACCAGTTACGCAATAAATAAAAAAAGAGAAGACATCCAATTACTATATTTAGAACACGTTATGGACACTTTGATTTCCAAGTAATGCCCGATTTGGATTGACTAATGCGTCTGCTGTGTTTATGCACTTGAGGAACCGAAATATCCAGAGCCGTAATCTGGATAGTTTGTCATAGTGTCATCGATGATAATTTTGCTTATTCCAAGGACGAAGAAGAGCATGGGAAGCATTTAAAGATTATTCTGGAGCTGCTTAAGAAAGAGAGATTGTACGCCAAGTTTTCAAAGTGTGATTTTTGGCTAGATTCGATACAATTTCTGGGTCATGTGATTGATCGTAGTGGTGTTCATGTTGATCCTGCCAAGATCGAAGCCATTAAGAGTTGGGCTGCACCGACGACGCCAACGGAGGTGAGGCAATTTCTTGGATTGGCTGGGTATTATAGGAGGTTTATTGAAGGTTTTTCTTTGATTTCTAAGCCACTGACTAAGTTGACTCAGAAAAATAAGAAATACGAGTGGGGAAAAGAAGAAGAAGAAGCTTTTCAGACATTAAAGCAGAAGTTGTGTAGTGCACCGATCTTAGCATTGCCCGAAGGAACAAAAGATTTCGTGGTGTATTGTGACGCATCTCTTAAGGGTTATGGAGCCGTGTTGATGCAAAGAGAGAAGGTGATAGCGTATGCTTCTAGACAATTGAAAGTCCATGAAGAGAATTACACTACTCATGATTTGGAGTTAGGAGCCGTTGTTTTCGCTCTTAGATTATGGAGACATTATTTGTATGGAACGAAGTGTGTGGTTTTCACCGATCATAAGAGCCTACAATATATTTTGAATCAGAAAGAGTTAAACTTAAGACAACGGAGATGGATTGAGTTATTGAGTGATTATGATTGTGAAATTCGGTATCATCCTGGAAAAGCGAATGTTGTGGCTGACGCCTTGAGTCGGAAGGAAAGGGATAAGCCATTGCGTGTTCGAGCTTTGATGATGACTGTTCACAATGAATTACCGAAGCAAATTTGTGAAGCTCAAAAGGAAGCAATAAAGAAGAAGTATGTAAGGAAAGAAAATTTGGGGTGATTGATTAAGCCAATATTTGAATTTCACCCCGATGAAACGCGTTGTTTTGGAAATCGTGTTTGGTTGCCGCGATTCGGTGGATTGAGGGATTTGGTTATGAATGAGTCGCATAAGTCCAAATACTCCATCCATCCGGGATCGGAGAAGATGTATCAAAATTTGAAGTTGTTGTACTGATGGCCAAACATGAAAGCTGATATCACCACATATGTTAGTAAGTGTCTGACTTCTGTAAAGGTTAAAGCTGAGCATCAGAAACCGTCTGGATTGCTGCAATAACTTGAGATTCCATTTTGGAAGTATCTATGAAGTAATACCCCCAGAACATCATATTCTGATGTGGCCCATTTTGGGGGTGTTACAAGGATTACTATGGATTTTGTGAGTAGACTGCCAAGGACGCCGAGTGGGTATGATACGATTTAGGTTGTTGTCGATCGACTGACCAAATTAGCTCATTTCCTACCGATGAAGAAAACGGATAGCATGGAGAAGCTTACGTAACTGCATTTAAAGGAAGTTGTGTATAGGCAAGGTGTTCCTATTTCGATCATTTCGGATCGAGATAGCCATTTTATGTCAAGATTTTAGAAATTGCTTCAGAAAGTATTGGGAACGAATTTGAATATGAATACCGCTTACAACCCTCAAACGGATGGTCAAAGCGAAAGGACTATACAAACTCTTAAAGATATGTTGTGTTCCCGTGTGATCGACTTTGGAAGTAGTTGGGATCGCGATCTGCCATTGGTCGAGTTCTCATATAACAATAATTATCACGCGAGTATTAAGGTTGCACCATATGAGGCTTTGTATGGATGGAAATGTAGATCACCTATATGCTGGTGTGAGGTTGAGGATAGCCAACTCACCGGTCCAGAATTGATTCATGAAACGACTGAGAAGATCATTCAGATTAAGAACCGCTTGTTAACCGCCCGTAGTCGCCAGAAAATTTACGCGGATAGAAGAGCTAAGCCATTAGAATTTGAAGTCGGGGATATGGTACTGCTCAAGGTGTCATCGTGGAAGGGCGTTGTGTGTTTTGGAAAGCGCGGAAAGTTAAGTCCACGTTACATTGGGCCATTCAGGATTTTAGCTAGAGTTGGTCTTGTAGCTTATACGTTGGATTTACCTGAAGAGTTGAAGGGGATTCATAGTACTTTTCATGTTTTGAATCTTAAGAAATGTTTAGCGGAAGGCGATATTGTTGTTCCGATGGATGAAATTCAACTTGATGATAAGTTGTATATGATTGAAGAGCCCGTGGAAGTTGTTGATAGAGAGGTCAAGTGACTTAAGCAGAGTCAGATACCTATCGTTAAAGTTCGTTGGAATTCGCAAAGAGGTCCAGAATTTACTTGGGAACGTGAGGATCAGATTAAGAAAAAGTACCCTCATCTCTTTACTAGTAAGGACGAAGCGAGAAAAAGCGGATAAGTCGAGCTGAGCACCAGGACGACGCTCCCTAAAGGAGGGGGGAATGTAACAACCCAAGTTTCAGGTCAACGTTTATCCCGAGCTATGATAATTATTTTTATACGTAATTAATTATAGTCGTTTATGCTATATAAGGTTTGGTAAAAATTTCCATTTTATAGGGTAATTTCAAGCCGTGATTGAGTTTCTATTTGTATTTAGCGTTTAAGAAAGTCAGAAAAATTTATATTGTTGCTCCGAGAGCGTGATTATGTTATTTTTGTATTTTACGGTGTTTTCCTGAGTTTTTGTAAAAATCGTGTTTAAAGGTCATGTTTTACGTTATTTAACGTTTCATTAAACAAGTTAAAGTAAAATTAATGGGACGGCTTTAAAATATTTACTAGCGTGGTGTGACCTGAATCTTTGGCCGATTTTATTAACGAAATAAACACTTTTGTATTAACTTTGAAGAACTAGTGAGAAAGAGGGACTGGAATTGCCAAATTACCAAAGTGGTTTTCTATAAATAGGACACTTATACACACACATAAACTCTTTTCAAAATTTTCTTTTCTTCCTCCTCCTTCCCGTTCGCCAAGTAGAATTCCAAATCAATTTAATTCCAGGAGCAACGCCTGTAGCACGAGCACCCTATAGATTAGCTCCTTAAGAAATGCAGTGGGATATAATTGGTGTTCGTAATATTTATCTAAGTCGGTGATTGTATATTTGATTTAGGTTAAATGTGGTTTGCCCTTTTTACGAAATACGTTGTGTGGTTGATTATGCAGTAGGATATAATTGGTGTTCGTAATCTTTATTTAAAGTTGAATGTGGTTTGCTATTTGTGTTTAGCAGTTTAGGTTAAAATGTAGTTTATTAATTTTTTATTTTTTATATATTTAGGAAATGAAGGATATATTAAGACAAAATCTAGTGAAATGTAACAAGTTGATGGTTGATACTGATTACAAACTGAAGATTGCTTTAAGTTTCAACCCTGAGGACAAAGAATTAAAGAAAATGATTGAAGAGAGAAATAATGTGTTTCTTGATTTTTTTAAAGTTCAGGATAATAATGAAAACCTTGAAGGTGAGGAAATAGATGGGGATAAAAATAGGAATAGAAATGAAAACCGTTTGGAAAAGGGACATAATGAGGAAACAGAAGGTGAAGAAATAGGTAGTGAAGAAGTGGAAGGGAATAAAGATAAATGTGAAGAAAACGAAGGGAATGAAGAACAACAGGAAACATATGGGGAATCAAATGAAGATGAAAGTCAGAATGAAGAAGAACATAACGAATCAGAGAGAATTGACAATATTGGAAACCTGTCATTGTCTGCTGGCCAAAACACAACTGTTAATGCGCTAATAGAATCAATTGTTAATGCAACAGTTGAATCTACTGTTAATGTTGTTGCTGTGCTTCCTCAGATATGTGTTCAAGCAAAGGGAATATCCATCTATTAAATTAGATGCAATTTAATATCCATCTTTTATAAATATATCCCCTTCTTACAGGGAAATTTTTTATTTTATCTCAATATGCAACGTAACTTGCATCTCTAAAGTAAATGAGCTCACGCAACCTCTATCAATGCCATCTATATCTATGTTTATATCATATAAACTCTCCTATATATGTATGTTCTATATTTAATATCCAGTTTCTAAGTACATTAACCATTTAACATACTTTTCAAAACGTTATATCAAAACATGCATTAAACGTTAACGTCTACATCAAAACCCAAATTATATGTAATGTATACATATAAAAATGAATGTGCAAACCTTCAAGCATGTGTACAAGTGTACAATGCACAATATTTGAATTATATTTTCCTCAAATCTATGTACAAAGTCTTTAACACACAATGTACAAGCTAATCATGTAAAAACTAATTAGGTCATTTAAGCTTCTAAACTTGTTTAACATTATTACCACATTTTATCACAAGGTACAGTACTTAATTCTTGACTCCTAACCCTAATCTTTCCATAATCTTAACCTTAAATCCATATTTTAAAACCCTAATCATAAAAACATAACCATAAACCCTAATTTCACTTTTTTTTAATAAAAACTAAAACCTAAAATAAACAACTAAAGCTCTAAACCTTTAATCTAAGCCCCTATCTCGTCACACTTAACACTAATCCTAACTTAAATTTAACCTTAATCCTAACCCTAATTTACATTTTAAAACCCTAAAACCCTAACCGAAGAAAAACACAACGCACCATTTCTTTCCTTTTTTGCACCATTTTACACACCAAGCTAGCATAACCATGCACCTCAAGCAAGCACCTTGAACGTCTTGTGACATTCCACCATAAGCTAGCAAACATGTAGTTACTAGTATCTTGATCCTCATCTTTGTCTCCCTTTTAGCCGTGGCCTCCAAAACACCTTCCAACACTTCATGGCTAGTTTCTAGCTTATAAGACTTACCATACTAGCGCTCCTTAGTCACCTCAGCTAGCTAGGACACTTATCAAACCCTTAGAAGCCAAGAACTGCTAAGGGATAGGAACGCTCATCAAGACCTGAACGTAGTTACGGGTATGTTTCTCCTAAACCAGCATTTAGCTAGAGTATTATTTGATTCTGGAGCTGATAAAAGCTTCATATCCACATCTCTTGCCTCTATGTTAAATATCCCGCCTATTACAATAGATACCTTTTACGATATCGAAATGGCTGACGGCAACCTAGTAAGCACAAACATCATTATTCAGGGTTGCACCCTAACTTTGTTAAATCAGCCTTTCAAAATTAATCTCATGCCAATTAAACTCGGTAGTTTCGACGTTGTCATTGGTATGGATTGGTTATCCAAGTATCATGCTAGAATCATCTGTGATGAGAAAGTCATCCACATCCCAATCGACGGTGAAACTTTGAACATTCGAGGTGATCGAAGTAAGACCCGACTAAATCTCATATCTTGTATAAAAACTGAACGATACATATCCCGAGGTTGTCAAGTTTTCATGATCCAAGTAACGAAGAAGAAGAAGTCAGACGAGAAGAGATTAGAAGATATTCCCATAGTTAGAGAATTCCTAGAAGTTTTTCCTGAAGATCTACATGGCCTCCTTCCCGTTCGCCAAGTAGAATTCCAAATCAATTTAATTCCAGGAGCAACGCCTGTAGCACGAGCACCCTATAGATTAGCTCCTTAAGAGATGCAGGAACTATCTATAACTTCAAGAGTTAGGCAGACCGAGGTTTTAATCCGACCCAAGTAACTGTCACTCTTGGGGAGCTACTGATCTTTTGTTAAAAAGAAAGACGGGTCTTTCAAAATGTGTATCGATTATCGGGAGTTGAATAAACTTACTGTAAAGAATCGTTACCTATTACCCAGAATCGATGACTTATTCTACCAAACTTCATGTTCTAAGTAAAGTTTTAGTGTTTGTTTCCCTTAGGTTGGTAAAAGTCAGATGGTGTGTAGATGATGGTAATAAAGCTTGCTGTCGTCGTCCGGTTTGTGCTTTTACATAGTTTGTCTATCAAAAATCGACTAAATCAGCTTTTCTTTCAAATCAATAAGATGTGAGGGATGAAGATATTCCTAAGACTGCTTTTAGAACAAGATACGGACACTATGAATGTCAAGTGATGCCATTTGGTTTAACTAACGCACCTGCTGTATTCATGGATCTCAAGAATCGTGTGTATAAACCATACTTGGATAAATTTGTGATAATGTTCATCGATGATATTCTCATCTACTCTCGTAACGAAGAAGAATACGCAAATCATCTGAGAATGATCCTAGAATTACTCAAGAAAGAGAAGTTGTATGCCAAGTTCTCCAAATGTGATTTCTGGATTCGTATCGTGCAATTTCTTGGACACCTAATTGATAGTCAAGGACTTCATGTTGACCCCGCCAAGATTGAAGCAGTTAAGAACTGGGCATCTCCCACTACACCCACAGAAGTTCGTCAATTCTTAGGACTGCCGGCTATTTTCGGAGTATTTATCAAGGATTTTTCATAGATTGGGCTGTATCTTTTGAATGATTTAACCACCAGAAAAACAAGAAGTATATCTGGGGTAAAGACCAAGAATTGGCTTTTCAACTGCTAAAACAGAAGCTATGTGAAGCTCCAAACTTAACACTACCTAAAGGAAATGACGATTTTGTTGTCTACTTTGATGCATCCCATCAAGGTTTGGGAGCAATGTTAATGTAAAGAAAGAAGGTTATTGCATATGCATCCCGATAACTTAAGCCTAATGAAGAAAACTATACCACTCATGATCTCGATTAGGAGCAGTAGTGTTCGCTCTTAAAATATATGGTGGACACTATCTTTATGGTATCAACTGTGTACCAGTTTTCACTGATCACAAAAGCCTTCAACATATTCTTCATCAGAAAGAATTAAACATGAGGCAACGTCATTGCTTAGAATTGCTTGCAAATTACGATTGTGAGATCCACTATCATCCTGGAAAGGCAAATGTCATAGCAGATGCCTTAAGCCAAAAGGAACAAATCAAACCACTCCGAATCAGATCATTGATCATGACTCTTCACCCAAAATTACCAACTCAAATCCTCAAGCTCAAAAACCAAGAGCAATCTTGGAAGAAAAAACACTATCAATAAGCCGAAAACCTGCGAGGGATAGTCTATCATTTGTTTTTCATCCTGATGAACTCGTTGTTTCGAGAATGAAGTGGTTACCCTCTCTTTGGTATTTGAGGGTCTTGTTAGATGCATTGATATCACTTAATCCATAAATTTTCCATTCACCCAGGTTTGACAAAATGTATCCAGATCTGAAGAAACTCTATTAGTGCCGTGCTTGAAGGCATTCATCGCGGAATTTGTTGGCAAATGTTTGACTTGCCACCCGCCCCTTCTTGAGTTTAGCTAATGTCAGTAAGCCATCCGGCTTACTGGTACAACCAGAGATTCCTACTGGAAATGGATAAAAGAATAACAATGGTCTTCGTTACAAAATTCCAAAACTTCATTTACGGAAATGACATTATTTATGGGTTATTTGTCAGATCGACTTTCAAATTCCGCTTAATCAATACCTACCGAGAGTCTTTTAGTTTGGAATCCCTTTCCAGTTGACATCAAAGCATTTAGTATCCTGTCATGGAGTGCCGATTATATATCATCTCGGAGCGTGCAGGGTACTATTTTCACATCTGATTCGGGAATCTTTACTAAGTGCTTTGGGATATCTATTAGACAGGTGTACAGCATATCTATCCAAAACCGATGGTCAAAGGGAAAGAACCATTTCAAACATCAAAGACATGCGTCATGCTTGGTCATAAACTGGATAAAGGATGGGATTTTTACTGCTTAACTTTGATAGTTTGTTTGCTTCTATTATAGTTTTCTTGCATGTATTATGCAACTCTGTTTGTTTTGCATCTTGGGTCGAAAGTGTAGTTCACCAGTTTGCTGGGCCAAAGTTGGAGATGTTCATACTTACAGGACAGAAATTAATCATGAAACCACTGAGAGATTTAGTCAAATTCGACAACGCTTGCAGGCTGAAAGAGATCGGCAAAGTAGTTACGCCAATTGTTAGGCGAACAGCCTTTTGAATTTTCAAGTTAGAGATCGTGTTATGTTGAAGAGTTATCACCTCGTAAAGGTGTCAATAACGATTAGGAACGAGGAAAGCTTAATATCTCGGTACATTGGACCAGTTCAAAATCCTTAAACTGATTGGCTCTAGTGGCATATACAATTGAGCCTCCTGAAGTGCTCAGTAATGTCCACTATACTTCCACGTTTTATTCTAAGAAAGGCTTATCCAAAGAATCCTTGTCACTCCAAATGTAAGAGCTTCGATCAATGACAAACTCAACTATTGTGGAAGAACCAGTGGAAGATTATGGATCGAGAGTCAAGCAATGAATCAATGTTGTATTACTTAGTCAAAGTAAGATGGAACTTCTAAAGATGTCCAATATTTACATAGGATGCGGAAGATCAAATTCGTGCCAAGTATCCACATCTGTTTTCAAACATCACTCCGGCATCCAACTAAATCTCAGGACGAGATTTATTTTAAGGGACGGGGACTATAACAACCGTAAATTTCTGAATGTATATATCATCTATTAAATTAGATGCAATTTAATATCCATCTATTATAAATATATCACCTTTTTACAGGGAAAATTTTTGCTTTATCTCATTATGCAACGTAACTTGCATCTCTAAAGTAAACGAGCTCACGCAACCCTCTTTCAAGGCCATTATTTTCTATGTTTTTTTTATAAACCATCCTAATATGTCATGTCTATATCTTATATCATTTTACTATGTTACATTAACCATTTAATTAACTTTTTCAAAAGTATATCAAAACATGCATTAAACGTTAACGTCTACATCAAAACCCAAATTATATGTAATGTATACATATAAAAATGAATGTGCAAACCTTCAAGCATGTGTACAAGTGTACAATGCACAATATTTGAATTATATTTTCCCTCTAAATCAATGTACAAGTCTTAAACACACAATGTACAAGCTAATCATGCCTAAAACCTAACTTTGGTATATTTAAGCTTGAACCATTGTTTAAACATTTTAAACCCTGTTAACACAAGGTACAAGTACTTAATTCATGACTCCTAAACCCTAATCTATCCATAATCTTAACCTTAATCCATATTTTAAAACCCTAAATCATAAAAACTAAACCCTAATTTCACTTTTAACTAAAACCTAAACCCTAAATCCAAAACTAAGCTCTAAACCTTAATCCTAAGCCCTAATCTCAGTCCTAACACTAATCCTAAACCTTAATCTACCCTTAATCCTAACCCTAATCCACATTTTAAAACCCTAAACCCTAACCCGAAAGAAAAACCAACCCGGCACCATTTTCTTTCCATTTTGACCCATTTTACACCCAAGCTAGCAACCAAGCACCTCAAGCAAGCACCCTAGCACCTCTATGACATCACCAAGCAAGCAACCAAGTAGCTTACAAGTAGCTTGATCACCTCTTTGTCTCCCTTTTAGCCGTGGCCTCCAAAACACCTTCCAACACTTCATGGCTAGTTTCTAGCTTATAAGACTCACCATACTAGCCCTCCTTAGTCACCTCAGCTAGCTAGGACACTTATCAAACCCTTAGAAGCCAAGAAAACTTAAGCACCAAGTGTTTTGAGCCTATATATAGCCGAATTCCATACACCTTTCATTTCATCCCACACATCTCATCTCATACCCTCAAATGGAATTCTAGCCTTCCATAGCAGCAATAGAAGATCAAGAGAAGTCCCTAAGCTCAGAATAGAAGCCAAGAATCAAGAAAAACGAAGCCTTGAAGTCGTTACTAGGCGTACGAACCCCTGCTAAGGGATAGGAACGCTCATCAAGACCTGAACATAGTTACGGGTATGTTTCTCCTAAACCAGCATTTAGCTAGAGTATTATTTGATTCTGGAGCTGATAAAAGCTTCATATCCACATCTCTTGCCTCTATGTTAAATATCCCGCCTATTACAATAGATACCTTTTACGATATCGAAATGGCTGACGGCAACCTAGTAAGCACAAACATCATTATTCAGGGTTGCACCCTAACTTTGTTAAATCAACCTTTCAAAATTAATCTCATGCCAATTAAACTCGGTAGTTTTGACGTTGTCATTGGTATGGATTGGTTATCCAAGTATCATGCCAATATTATCTGTGACGAGAAAGTCGTCTACATCCCAATCGACGGTGAACCTTTGATCGTTCAAGGTGACTGAAGTAAGACCCGACTAAATCTCATATCTTGTATAAAAACCAAATGATACATATCCCGAGGTTGTTAAGTTTTCATGATCCAAGTAACAGAGAAAAAGAAGCCAGACGAGAAGAGATTAGAAGATATTCCCGTAGTTAGAGAATTCCTAGAAGTTTTTCTTGAAAATCTACCTGGCCTTCCTCCCGTTCGCTAGGTAGAATCAAATCAATCTAATT
>BQNB010011039.1:0-82430 GCA_026074375.1 Tanacetum coccineum
CATCATAACTAAGTTACTAGAAAAATAAATGAACTAGGATTAAAAGATCGGATCGTACCTTAATGCGAAACCCTAAAAATAATTTCATTTCTTGCTTCCTCCTTCTATGGCCGGTCGACTAGGGTGAATGGGAGATTAGGGATTCTAGGTTTAGTATATATAGGCATCTAGGAGAGTCCTAAACTAACTCTAAATAGTTATTAGATTAGGATTAGTATTTTAATTCTTTTTTTTTCTTTTATCCTATACTCGGCCGAAATATATTTATATTTTTTTAATTTTTTTTTTTATATTTACAATTAAAACCTTAAGTTTTTATAAAAACCTTAATTAATTTGACTATACCTTTTTGCATAAATGCAGTTTACTACCTTTCTAAAAATAACTATTCATTTCCAACCTAACTTTCTAAAAATAGAAATTTTACATTTTCTTAATCTAACACTTAAACACTAAACCTATCTTAGATAACTAACACAAAATACGTATACGTATTTATTTACTTACACAATTAACTTGCAAACGCTCAATTATCAACAATCATTTCTTTGTCATTAAAAATGAACGAAATGAACTCAACAAATTTTCCCATCATTCTAATCTCATTGAGCTGATCACACTCAATAGATTGATTACCAATACCTCATAAACACATAAAAACACATAGAATCACATAAACTATACTTTGCAATAGACACATAAGTCAACACTAACGGTTTGACTAACCTGCTCAAGTCATGGTTGTCACAGGTGTAGTGGCTGACTTTACAGATTTAGAAACTATTATGAATGTTAGTCCTATTCCCACATCAAGTATTAACTCCATTCATCCTTCGACTCTAATTCTTGAAGATCCAAACTCAAGAGTTCAAACAAGGAGCAAAGTGACCAAAAGTCCTAAAGCCCATGCTTTTGTAAGTTATATTCAAAAGCAGAGAAGAAATAATCATAAGGACTTCCAGCATTGTTTATTTACTTGTTTCTTATCTCAAAACCCAAGAAGATATCTGAAGCACTTGAAGATAAAAGTTGGGTTGATGCTATGCAGGAAGAACTGCTGCAATTCAAGATTCAAAATTTTTGGATTCTTATAGATTTGCCTTATGGGAAGAAGGCAATTGGATTAAAATGGGTTTACAGAAATAAGAAAGATGAAAGAGGTGTTGTGGTTAGAAATAAGGCAAGGTTGGTTGCTCAGGGACATAGGCAAGAGGAAGGGATAGATTATGATGAGGTTTTTACTCTTGTGGCTAGGATTGAAGCCATTAGGATCTTTTTAGCCTTTGCTTCTTACATGTGATTCATAGTCTATCAGATGGATATGAAAAGTGCCTTCCTGTATGGCAAAATTAATGAGGAGGTATATGTGTCTCAACCTCCAGGTTTTGTAGATCCTAAGTATCCTAAGAAGGTCTACAAAGTAGTGAAAGCTCTCTATGGTTTACACCAAGATCCAAGATCCTGGTATGCTACCTTATCTACTTTCTTGTTGAAGAGTGGATACAGAAGAGGAACTATTGACAAGACTCTTTTCATTAAGAAGGACAAAAATGATATAATGTTAGTACAAGTTTATGTGGATGATATTATTTTTGGTTCTACAAAGAGATCTTGGTGTGATAAATTTGAGGCATTGATGAAGAGTAGATTTTAGATGAGTTCTATGAGAGAGCTCACCTTCTTTCTTAGATTACAAGTCAAACAGAAAGAAGATGGTATTTTTATAAGTCAGGATAAGTATGTTGCAAAAATCCTGAAGAAGTTTGATTTTGCTAGCGTAAAGACTACTAGTACACCAATTGAGACCCAGAAGCCATTAGTCAAAGATGAGGAAGCTAGTGATGTCGATGTACACATTTATAGATCCATGATTGGCTCTTTAATGTACTTAACTGCTTCTAGGCCTGATATTATGTTTGCAGTCTATGCTTGTTCTAGGTTTCAGGTCACTTCAAAGACCTCCCATCTAAATGTTGTGAAGAGAATCTTTAGGTATCTAAAAGGCAAACCCAAACTGGGCCTTTGGTATCCTAGAGTGTCATCATTTGACCTAGAAGCCTACTCATATAGTGACTATGCTGAAGCAAATTTTGACAGGAAATCCACAACAGGAGGTTGTCAATTTCTTGGCAGGAGACTTATTTCATGGCAATGCAAAAAGCAGACAATTATGGCTACTTTCACTACAGAGGCAGAATATGTTGCTGCTGCAAATTGCTATGGGCAAGTTTTGTGGATTCAAAATTAAATGTTAGACTATGGGTTCAATTTTATGAACACAAAGATCTACATTGATAATGAGAGTACTATATGCATTGTAAAAAATACAGTATTTTACTCCAAAACAAAGCATATTGCAATTAGGCACCACTTCATTAGGGATGCTTATGAGAAGAAACTTATCCAGGTGCTAAAGATATACACTGATGACAATGTTGCTGATCTTCTAACCAAGGCATTTGATGTTAACAGGTTCCAGTTCTTGGTAGTTACTATTGGGATGATCAATCCATAAACTGCATTAGCTAAGGGGAGGCAACATAATAATTTTTTGTACAGTTTGTATGAAGTGTTCAGTGTGCAGAAGACTCTTGACCATAGTGATGAATTTCATGGAGTTATTTGGGTTTTAGAGAGTCATTGGAAAGAGATATAGATGGTACTGAAGAACTGTTGTTGCCAGACTTGTTCATTCTTTGGTTGACAAAAGTTAGTACCGACAGTGCAAAGTTAATACCGTTGGGCAAAGATAGTACCGCTATAAAGACGTTGGAGAAAATACCGCCAAGGGTCTAAAGTGTAAATTGAAACGGTTTCTTTGATTTTGGGTTTGTTCAACCTATATAAACCCATCTCAATTGCACAGTTTACTCACGTAAACTCTCTTAATCGCTTTCTTCTATCAAACCCTAATCTTTTACTCATCGTCGCTTATCAATTCATCAAGTATGGCTGTTCTTGAATCATGCCCTAAACACAACATGGTCGCTTACTTGGAAAAGACTGATGGGAATACAGAGTTTCATGAGATTATCAGCTTTCTTACGCGAAGCTCCATTCACTATGCTCTCACTGTAAGTCCTGTAGTCTCTACTACATTTGTTGAACAGTTTTGGATGTCTGCTAAATCCAAAATAATCAACAATGTTAGGTATATTACTGCCAAAGTAGCTGGCAAGCCTGTGTCTATCTCAGAGGCATCAATAAGAAGTGATCTTCTTTTTGATGATGCTGATGGGATAGATTCTTTGCCAAATCAGGCTATATTTGATGCTATTCAGCTAATGGGGTATGAGGGGGACCTAACTGTCTTAACATTTAACAAAGCTCTGTTTTCACCCCAGTGGAGATTTCTTTTTCATACCATGAATCACTGCATAAGTTCTAAAAGCACTTCTTGGGATCAAATTCCCACTAATATTGCCACAGCAGTAATTTGCTTAACCACTAATCAGAAATATAATTTTTCTAAATTAATTTTTGATGGTATGATGCGACACTTGGATGCAAAGAAAAAGTTTGTTATGTATCCAAGATTTATTTCAGTCTTTTTGGATACACAGCTAAAGAATGTGCCTGTGCCCTTAGACCATTTCCCTATTAATGCTTTGACTAGTAAAGTTTTCTCTTTTATGGTTAAAAAGGGAAAACATTTTTCAGGGAATGTAACACCTTTGTTTGATTCTATGTTGGTTCAACCAACTAAGGATGAGGGTGACACTTTAGAGAGACAATTTGAACCTCAACTCATACCCTATACTCCTCACCTAAGTGAAGACCAACATGAGACACAGACTGACCCTTTTCCCAGACCTTCACCTACTACTCATATTCCTGATTCCATTCTAGAGGGTTCTGGTGGGAATCATGGAGGTCGGTCATCTAGTGATAGATCCCTTTCAGGGAATGAGGGTGGCATGACACTCTAAAGTGTGTATGATCTTTGTATCTCTTTGTGTATACAAGTTACAGATCAAGCCAAAGAAATTAAACACTTGAAGGCACATATCAAGAAGCTTAAAAAGAAAGCCAAACCTATTATCACACACCACAAAGCTTGGATGAAGAGGGTATCCATGAAGCAAAGATTAGCGGGAAAGAAATCCTTGAAGAAACAGTAGATGCAAAAGGAGTCTGTATCCAAACAGGGGAGGAAACCTGCCAAAGCTAAACCTACAGTCCATAAAGATCTAGCTTTTGATAAGCTTGATGATGATACAATGGACTATATGGAGATTGAGGATGCTCAAGATGTGGGGAGTACAAGCTATGTTATGCATGAAGAGAAGGAAAGTGCAGAAAAGGGAGTTAGTACTGAAGATCCACTTAGTACTGCTCAACCAAAAGTTAGTACTGACAAGCCTAAAGATAGTACCTACAAACCAGATGAAGGTACTAACAAGCCAAAAGTTAGTACTGACAAGGAAGAAGTTAGTATCGACAGACCAGATGAAGGTACTGTTGATCAAAATAAAGGAAGAAGTGCTACCCAAACAACTCCAACAACAACTACTCCAACACTATTTGGTGATGATGAGACCATTACACAAGTCCTTATCATAATAAGTCAGAACAAGGAGAAGCTCAAAGAAAAAGAAAAAGGAGTAGAGCTTAAGGATGTTGAGGAGACTAAGAGACCTAGGCCTACTTCTATAAGATCATGATTAATATTTAAGCCTCTTCCCAAGATTGATCCAAAAGATAAAGGCAAAAAGATGATTGAAGAGGAAGATGAATTTGATACTAATTCAGAAGATATTACTGAAGCTGAAAAGAAATTTAAGCAGCCTGCTAGGGATGAAGAGGTGGCCAGAAAAGTGCAAGAGGATTGGGAATCAGAAGAAGAAGTGAAAAAGTTAGCTGAGGAAGAAGCTACAATGTCACACCCCCAGACGGGTCCTGGACGGAATACGTGTCCGGGGGTGTGACGTCATCATAATCCGAACACAAGGCACAAGAGAACGACCACTAATGGACGTTTTGAAAATCATAACTTGTTGCATTGTTTAAAAATAAATAAGTTTTACAATATTTAAAGGAAATTAAACATTTGTAGAAACGTAAGTAAAATGTAGCGGAAGCATAATTTGGTTTTCAAAAGACAACGAGTATGATATTTTGATAAGTCTTGAAAGAGTATCATATTGCACGTAGACTCCACATAGCACATCAAGAAGTCCAAAGCTAAGCACCTGAGAAAAACATGCTAAAACGGTCAACATAAAGTTGAGTGAATTCATAGGTTTAAGTAAAACATTTATGAGGACCAAAAACGTTTAGTGAATACAGCTTCACTCAATGTATTACGAAAAACATTTAATAATCAGAAACGTTCAACCAAAGTAGTGTGGACCACAAGTTTACAGTACGCACGTGACAGTTATAGGAGATATAACTTTACGTACAAAGCACATGCGACTATTATAACGAATACAATATCGCATGAAAAGTGTATACTGTTGCGCTAAGCTCATGACACCGAAGCTAATTAAGTCAACAGGGCATGTTACATCCTGTTGCAAAGTATTCCTGCCCTAAGCTGGTGTCCCAAACCAAAGACCACCATAAAGTATAATCGACATGACATATATCCGTTTGTTCTTCGTTAAGTGGAACCAAAGCGGATAGGGATAATTAGTCCCAATAGATCTATTTATTCACTCGCGCTCCCTCAACCGGTCCTCCGGTCGAGAAATTAACAGTTCATGATAAGTTTCACTTTTTCCGAAACACCCCTTATGTAATGAAAAACAACGTTTTCACACCTGGAATCACAAAGATAATGACTAGGCTTTGAAAGAAAGTTCAATATAAAACACTTTAGCATAAATAACAAGTATCAACTCACACAAAGATTACACTTAAACACAAAAATTAAGGTCAATGAAGCATTTCAAGCACTTAAAAAGCAGTGAAAGAAAAGCAGGCACCAATGACTAACAAGCAGTAGATAGGCACACATAAGCACAAAGAGACATAAATAAGCGATAAAAAAACGAAATAAGCATAAATAAGAAGTCGACGTGGAAATAAGCCAAAATAAACAAATAGCAATCTTACAAATAGTCCAATTTATTTTACAAGGTAACTTAAAACCCAAACCAGCTTATTCATAAGCATTATAAACCCATGGATCCTTCCCTTTTAAATCCATCATCCAAGCAGCATATAAATCCAAACCAACAACAACATTTACTTTGAAGTTTCTTAAATGAAACAGTGAAAGCTTTTAAGACAGAATTGAAAGGGCTGTTGTAAGCTTATTATTTAACTTGAAACAAAAGTGACTTAGTATACACAAGTTTAGACAGAATTCAAATGACAAAAGGACACTTATCTTTCATTAATCATAAATTTTGTTACAAGCTTGTTAAAAGTGAAAACAGAATTTAAATGAGACTAAATTAAAACTAAACTTAAAAACATTAAAATTAAAAACTAAAGCTACTCTCCTACATACGCATCATATCTTCTTATATATGCTGAGTAGTTGTCTTCATTTGTGTTTGTTGTGCTTTCCTTGTGAGAGCAAACCAAAGACAATCCTGACCCTTAAGTTTGAGTGATGCCCAATCGAACTCAATCCAACCCTTGATATACATTCGACCAATAAAACAAACCTAAGGATTGGCCACGTGAGTTTGTATGTTAAGTGAGTTGTGGGTTGAGTTTTGGAGGGGGGTTGAAGAGTTTTGGCAGTTTGTTGTGGCAGGGTAGTGAATCTGACAAGATGGCGTTGGCGGAAAAAATGGGAGAGATGTACAGTGTTGATTTAACTAGATAGAAGTTAGGGGAGTTGGCACTAATGGTCCCTCAACCTATATAGTATTGTTACAAAGATCGTCCTTTTGGCATGCATTATTAGTCCTTGAAGTTGGTTTGTAGTTGCACCGTTAGTCCTTTTGGACTAACAGTGTTAGTCATTGAAGGACTAACGGTGTAAGAGGTTCAATGGTTAAGGGTGAAATTGGTTAAAGGGTTTTAAAGGTTTAAGGGTTGGGCCGGTTTAAGCATTTTGGGTCCATTTGGTTTTTAATAAAAAAGGGAAATTGGGCCGGGTTTTATATAAAGTTTATATAAGTGGGCTGACCCGGGCCCACTAGAGGGACGGTGGGCCCCCACTTTAGCAATTTAGTTTTCTCGGTTCGTTTCTGTTTTGACCTTGTATTATCCGGGGTTGACTTTGACTTTGACTTTATCTTTTTCACGCTCTTTCATTCTGTGCTCGGTTTTGTCCGTTTTTGCTTGATTTTTTGTCCTTTTGTCGGATATCCGTTTCCTACACAATATAATTGAAATCATACAAATACAATGTATTTTTGGTACGTTTTTGGTCATTTAAGGTCATTTTATTAGGTAAAAGGTATGTGTAATTAAACGCATACCAAAATCCCCCATACTAAGATATTGTCGTGTCCTCACGCAATGCCATAAGTGAACACTTTAGAAAACCAAGAATCTCAATCCCCCTCGACTAATTACTTCGAAAAGTAGCTAAGTGTTCATCGAGGGGAATTTAAAGAAATCAATAGCTTCGACAAGCCCTGTTTTTACCATTTTTAAATATTTATACTAACTACCACTAATATTTTTGTATTTTTCATTTTTTAAACTAACTAACCTGTTTGACTTTTGTTATTTTATAACTTTTAGGGATCATAGAACAAGATGCATTTCGATCCGAGAATGCCCCAAAAAAGGATTAAATTCCTCCCCCCCCCCTGACTTTTTCACTTATTCCAAACCAGCTTAAATGAAATCACCCCGCGAATTATGGATTAAGAATGCCTAACATTACCATATTTGTAACTTTGAACTTTTGCACTCCGACAATGATTATTATCTTAGTTTATGGTGCTATTTTTGAATTTCAACTTTGGATCAATGTTTTTTAACATCTATTTTTCACGTTCCACCCTGAGAATAATAGTTTGAAGGCGAATCATCCAATGTATCGACTTCAACCCGGCCACATCCAAACCTGCGTTAAGTGACCAGGCTTTTGACACCCCACAGAGACTAGTATCGGGACTCACGGACCTTAGGTTTCAAAAACTCTTAGGTTTCTCGTATACACATAGCTTATAAAATAGAATAGCCAAAGTTCAAAAGCATATTTAAATTTAACAAAAAGAGATCTATTTATTAATTCACACTTAAATATTAAACATTGATGCAATTGTAACCCTCGACTTTTTAGAAGGCTGCAACATCGGTTGTGAGCTGGCAAGATACAGCAAGCTTTTATCAGTCTCGGATTTTATATTTATTATTTTTTTCATTTTTCATCATTTTTCATTTCATATATATATATTTATTTTTTATTTTTATTTTTTTTATTAGGGAAGACTTCTTTTTGAAAAATTTAAGTATAAATTTGAACTAAGGCTAAATTTTTTGCTATATACTATAAAAATTGTTGATTTAAGTTTAATCTCCAAATGTAGCACGTATTATTAATCTGGTTAGAAGCTTATGGGAGAAAAAGCCACAAATTACATACATGAGCTCTTAAGATTTCCAAATAATCCTTGTTTAGCATCCAATTCAAACTAATCATACCTCAACTCTAGCATGATTTTCGTTCTTCGAGAATAGGTCGCGAAACGCTTAGGCCAAAAACGTTAAGAACCAAGCTAGAGCTCAACATGCTCGATCGAGTCAAAATTTATGCTTATTCTACCCAACAGGAAAGCCAAAATTATGACAAAACACTTATTTTATTTTTGAATTTTTTTGAATTTTTTTTTTGAAATTTTGGTGGTAAAAATGGGATTACGTGAAAACAACGGCTGCAGCACAATCAAATTGAAGATCCCCCCATTACTAGAATGAACAGTGTCCTCAAGTTTAGAAGGGTCTCTACATAAATCCTAAGCGGTTAGGACTAATGGCTAAAGAATAAACGTGATGATAAGATTAGGATATTGGATTCCCAAATGAAGCTGAGGATTTGAAGCTCTTGTGATCGAAGGACAAAACCGCGAGCACGAGAGGCTTCAGAATCCGGGCAATCCTGGACAATAAACCACAAAACACGGATAATGGAATAGTCGAGCCTCATCACAACACAAAAACACTTATTAGCAAATAGAAAGAAGATAGAATGGATAAGCATGGGTTGCCACCCACGAAGCGCTTGTGTTTGTATTCGAAGTACAAAGCTCGACTCGACCCTGAATTCATTGGTCCATAGGGGAGCAAGTGGAAGGTAAAATCTCCATCAGACTTTCATTCAATTGGTTTGGATAAACATTGAATTTCATGAAAGTTCTACTCCGATGAGATATACCTGGCATAAAAGAATGATAAACGGAGATGCCGGGGTCAAAAATAGTATCTTCATTCCCACAGGAGAGAAGATATAGAGGAGCAACTGGTACTAAAAGAAGAAAGATCCATACAATATAAGCGAAGAGAGGTTCACTTAAAAGTATGAAATCCAGATCCAGGTCAAGGGTGGGATGGGTGGGCAAAACATTAGGCACATGAACTCTTGGTTCTCTTTTTAGGAAAATATCCTCCACCATATCCATAGTGAAATCGCCCAGTTCAGGCTCATTCTTAAAGCAGAAATGATCATACTGCGGTGGAGATATGATGTGAGCAAGTTCACCAGCGAACTCCTCATGATAAAAATCACTCCTATTGGTAGGAGGAAATGGATTGATCAAAAGATCAAAGATGAGCGAATCATATTGAGAAAAATCAGCATGAGTAGTGGTACTGTCACTACTCTTTTCTTCAATATGTTCATCATCAGAATAGAAAGCTTCATAATCCGGAAGAGAATAATCAGAACGAGTAGTGGTACTGCCACTACTATTCTCTTCCAAATCAAAGCAGACAGTTTCAGATTCAAGTGAAGAATTATCAAAGGTGTTAGTCTCCTCCAAGAAAAGGTTAAGAGAGATTGGAAAAGACTTGTCATAACGATCGAAAATGGAGTGGATTATCTTTTAATGCTTCGATGTTAGCAATAAGAAGATTGACATTCAACAATTTTTTACGAAGGATATCGTCTTTGATTGTTAGAAGAATATCATCATCAATCCCTCTAACTTCTGGGATAACAATCTCTACCACCTCTAACTACATCACAGAATCCAGGAGTTGATAGCATCGACATAAGCGATTCTCATAAGAATCATTCATCACACGAAGATAATCCATTGTTGGACATCGATGATTAGTCCTTAGAGAATTCTTTGAAAGCTTTCAAGAGGGTAAATGTTTACAAAGAGGCACATCACAAACAACTGTCGGGAAGTCCCTCAGGGACCACTTGGATTTGGGGACAAGGTCCGCAACTACTAGACTTATATTACTTCGTTTGAATTCCATTTCCGGAATTGTCAGATTCTCGGCCCCCATACTTAGAGAGTTAACGGCTCCTTTGTTATAAACGGAGTGATTGCAAGGTATAAGTCCTCGTCTTCACGTAGCAAATAGGAATCTTCCAATATCGATCTTTAGCCGCTTGCTCTTTCACAATTCGCTTTTCTTTTTCCTTCTTTTACATATATTGACCAACCATATCACATATGGATGTCATTTGCTCCATAAGCTTGTTTTGAGAATTAAGAAACTCATTTGAGCATTGAAAAGGCTATTTTGAACATTGGAGATTGGATGATTGACGGTATATTGCGGGGGTTGAAACTCATTGGAGATTGGATGATTTTGTATTTTCTTTTTGAAGTTTTATATTTTTGTATTTTGCTTTTCTCAAAAATATGTACATGGTGATGTTTGATGATGATATCAAGCAGGCTCATTTGTCAGAACCTCCAGTTCATCTGGAGTCAAACATCTCATACCAATCCTTCTGACAAGATACTTAAACCGATCTTGAGGAAGGGCCCCCCCCCCCTTTTTTTTTTTTTATTTTTTTTTTTTTTTTTTTTTTTTATCGTAATACATCTCGCTAATTGGTATTCAGTTCTGACAAAATATAATTCAATTATACCATTTTCAACCTGTTCCTTTATGAAATGATACCGAGTATGGATGTGCTTTGTCCGTGAATGTTGTACGGGGTTGCATGAGATTGCTATGGCTGACTGAGAGTCGCAATACAACGGTATTTTGTTGTAGTTGGAAGCCAATATCCTTTGAAGCTGTGGCCTCATCCACAATACTTGAGCACAACTTGCAGATAACCCACGTACTCGCCTCTACTGAAGACATTCATCATTTCTGTTATCTTTGACATCTACTTACCTCAGCTTAATCACCAAGGAACTGTATCCCTCCACAAGTGCTTTTCCGAGTATCATGCATCCGGCATGATCAACGTCTGAAAATGCTGTTAGTTCAAAGCCAGAATCTCTTTGATACCAGAGTCCCATGTTAATGGTAACCTTTAAGGTATTTAAAGATTCTTTAACCTTCCTGAGTGCTTTGTGTTGGGTCGTTAGCTGATAACGTGCACAATAGCTACTGCTTGCACTAATCGGTCATACTAATGCAAGTACATGAGTGACCCATTTTTAAACTACGTAATCCAATTGGGTCTACGGTTCCTCTCCACTTAATCAAAACTACAGCTTGTTTGGGTTTTAGTAGCCATGTGTACAACGAGTGACATTGTCCATATTAAATGCTTTTTCAGAATCTCTAAAACGTACTTGGCCTGATTGATAAAAAATACCCTTTGGGACTGGTGGATCTTGAAGTCCTAAAAAGAATTTCATCTCCCCCATTAGGACATTTCAAATCTTACTGTTCATTAATTTTCAAATCATTTTTTTGAATATTTTAGGTATGTAACACCAAAAATTATATCATCAACGTAAATTTGCACTAGTAAAGATCCTCCCCGTATTTTATCTTTTTTTTTGGGAGAATAAAGTTGGGTCAATTTGTACCTTAGTAAAGCTTTTGACATTAGGAAGTTTGATAGTATCATCTACAAGGCTATTGGGAGCTTGCTTATTAACCCATACAAAGCTTTCCTCAGAAGGTAGACTTTTTGGAAAATCTGGATCAACGAACCCGCGGGCTGAGCAACATATACCTCCTCCTTCAGTGGACCATTAAAAATGCTGTTTTCAAACGTCCATCCTGATAGATTGGAAAAACTTGTGCTGCTGGGCAACGAAAATCCAAACTAAGAACGCTTCCCAAGGCGCGCAACTGTGCAAATGATTCTTCACAATCAACACCTTCTTCTGAGTATAACCTTTAGCTAACAATCCAGCGCTTTGTTGCGAATCACAGTCCTGATCTTCATCCTCTGGTCTTCCATAACCACTTTAGCTTTATAATCATCTTGCCAAATGTTTTGTCAACTAGTTCCTAGAACTTTTATCCTGTGCGAACTGATGAATGCGTCCTCTCATTGCCTTCGATCCATGCAGAATCAGCCATTGCCTCCTTAATGTTCTTCGGTTCAACAATACTCAACCGGAGCGCGAACATACAAATTTTCAAGATCTGTGGTAACTGTCGTCTTTTTGAACTGGCCATGGATGGATTTCCACGAACTTGACTAATGGAATGATCTCTGGTTCCATCGGTAAAAGCCATGACTTTGTGGTTGAAATGAATGCACATCGGTATTATCAATGTTGCGTGAGGAAGACTCACCAATTTCTTGTACGGAAGACTCACCAATTTCTTGTACCCGTGTACAAAAAGGATTGAAAAAGTCATCTTGGTGAACCGATGCATTCGTTGCTGATCATTGTTGTTTTTCCTCAACAGACCGTGTGTTGGATATTGTAATATTTCTTCATGTTAAAGGAACTGAAAGAAATTCTAACCCTTGTTGTGACGGAATCTGTCTTTTCTCTGTAGGAAAAACTTTTTTGTCTTGGTGGCACGGGTCAGAGTGTCAGAACCGACGCCTTTGTCCTTTGAAACGAGCCTGAAGAGACATGTTCAACAGACAACTCTTGTCGTTGTGGTGCGAGGTTTTGAACTTTTGTATCAACTACCATTTCTTTGATTTCATCAAACTTGATATGAATCGGAACTCAAACTATTAAGCGTGTTCTCTTGTTGTAAACGACGACATCCCTTCGACTAGAGTAGAATATCCAACCATGAACATGGATCTCCTTTTCTTCATCTCTCTAGATTTGCCCCATCTCTAGTAATAAACAAATAGCAACCAAAGATGTAAAGATTGTTTTATGGAAGGTTTCCGGTCATTGATGAGTGATATGCCGTCCTTTCCATGATGATAAGATGATTGATCTGTTCGAGTATAGCAGGGCGGTTGCAACTACTACAGCCCAAAATGATAAGGGAAGCTTAAGCTGAAAGCATCATTTGAGCAGCCTCAACCAGAGTACGGTTTCGTCTTTCGACAACACCGTTCTGTTCAGGTGTTCGAGGAGTGGAAGTTTGATGTTCAATGCCTTCTTCTTTGAAATAAGCATGGAGTGTCTTGTTTTAAGAATTCGTGCCTATCAGTCAAGTACGGACAGAAATCACTGGAGCTTGAAGAGTGCGTGAATCATCGTGAGAAAGTCTTGAGAACTTCTGGTGTTTCATCCTGGTTCGTAAAAAAGAGGCCAAGTGTATCTTGAATAGTCATCAACAATCACCAGAAAGAAAATTCTGCCATTTATGCTTGCAACGCGCATTGGACCACAGCAAGTCCATGTGAAGCAAATTTACCTTCCTTTGGAACTAGGAACTACTGCTTTGTCTTGAAGAAGCTTCTTTTGCTTTACACATTTCACAAGACGAACATAGTTTATCCTTGACATAAGTCAACTTAGGTAACGCCTTGTCCACAACATCTTTCGTTGAGAGTAAGGTGAATGTAATCGAAGTTAAAATGAGAAAGTCTTCGATGCCATAAAACCATGCTGATTGGTGAAGCGTAGCCATGAAACAGATTGGATTGATGAAGTTGGTTTCCTTGAAGAAAATAATTGTGTAGAGATCAGATCCAACGACTACTAGTAAGTAAAATCGTTTCCCGGAAGATCTCTCACAAAACACAGTAGATATCCTGAAAGCAAACCATCCAAATCAGCATCACATACAAATTGGACCAACCGAGAAAAGAATTGTGATGGAGGCCTTCGACAAATAAAACCCCGTTTGAATCGTGACATTTCTCTTGAATCAGATCTCCCATAACCAAGAATTTGGAGCAAACGCTCAGTTTTCCAAAACGACAGTACCCAGAAATTTCTCCACAAAAATTACACAACAAAGCTTGAGATGTCCCGTCATGTGCTTTTGCATCCAAGTCCAACAATGAATAGGATGAGTTTGTAAATCTTCAAGAGAATAAGGACGTTGGAACATTGGACAAATTGGATCCTAAGGAATTTTATAGCTTCAAGACATTAGTTATCCTTAGAACAATGTCTATGTGGGACTACTACTTGTTGATCATCACTTTTCTAATCTTAGCATCCATATCTTTTGGTCCTAAGCGGCTTTTTTGTTTCCATGTTAACCTGATGGACATCTCCTTAGCTATCCACCAATTCCATTCCTGAGTTTATTATCATAACAACCCTTATATAACTCTTGGATTTCTGAATAGTATCTGATCAACTGGTTTCTTATGGGTGTTGCAACAATTTTGTTTCGCTTTTCTCTTTTGGGTTTACTAGCACTAATAGGTCACTATATTAGGCTTCCTTAGTTCTAGCATTCACGTTTCTTTCAAGTATCGAGATAACACAAGCATCATGATTAGAAGTAATCACACATGGTCCACATTCAGCACAAACAGCACTCTCATACGAAGTTCTGGAGGTTAAACTGTCTTTACATCACTACAGACTTTGTTTTTATTAGAAAAACTAGAAATCCTATGATGGTCTTCTACTTCCTTCTTAGGAAACTTCACTTGACTATTGTTTGGCACGACCTTATCTTTAACTTTGATAGCACGTAACTGTGTCCTGCTAACACTAGTAGAGTGAATTACTCCTGAAGAATTTAGAACATGTTAGATTAGTATTCATAGATAGCTTGAGCAACTTGGTGTTCTAGTTTTGTTGTGGTGGAGGCAATTCCCTAAATCATTCCTGGTTTTAAGCACATTTGTGTTTCGAAACCGCTTGGTTCTAATCTGAGTCAAACTCTGATTTGAGTGCCTGGTTTAATAAACCATCCGACACATTAGTTTTATTAACCGACTGTTTCGTTTGAAAACTTCTCATTTCAGGAGAATTTGAAAAAGGAGTCGGTATTCCTAAAACTGATGGTTTTGGAATCCTTTGAGCATTTGGTTGTCGAAACAACAGATGTTTATCAAAACTGAGTTTCCATAGACTTCCTTTGTTACAGAAGAGTTTCTTTAACTCATTAACACGATGTTCTTATCTTGCCTTTTGACGGTCAAATCTTGTAATTCATGATATTGTTCAACGTTCTTTTTCGAAATAACATTGAAGCATTTTCTTTGCAAACTGGGGTTGTTTCATCGGATTCTTTACAATGGTTGTAAAGAAAGTTCAAGAAAATTCAGAGGATGTTTTTCATTTAGCAAAACGCTTTAAAAGCTATTATGAACTTCTTTGTTAACAGATTCGCATTTGTTTCGAAAAGCTTTTGTGCAAGAGACATTCACATTCTTTTGACTTTAAGAAGACTACAAGCATTGTAATTCAGTAAGACATTTAAATGAGACATAGAATGCATAATGAAACATGTAACATCTTTAGACACACACTCTTCGAGTAGTAAATCTATATGTTTACGAAATATCACCTTTTCTGATTCAAGTTCGTCTAAGCTCCCCTTTTTAAGGGAATTAACGTAACTCCAAAATCGGCATTCTTTCCTTTTTAGTTCATGAACAAACAATGACTTACTAGTATAGTTTTGTCGTGAAAGTAGGGCATGAATAAATTTGACAAAACTCCATACTCTTAGCAGGTGGGGTTAAGAAATGCACTACTTGTATGATTAGACCAAGTTTGTTGACGAAATAGTTTCTAAAATGATTGAAGGTGTTTGTCATTTCGTTATAAATAGTCTAACTATTATAACTAATGGATTTAGACAAGGGCTAGAAAGCCAACGTTTTGAGCAATGTTTTGGTTTTTGCTCCTAACACAAAGTTTTTCTCCACATTTCTTCCGAATTTCTTTATGCAGTTCCAACTATCAAGATAAGCTTTGATGGTGGTTTGAAAGTTATTCATAAAGACTGTGTGAAATGGTGAATTAATAGGGTTTCCACTTTGAGTCCTTTGATATCCAATTTTGATCTAAGACTCTCCTTTTCAAGAGTCACTATTCTTCCCCATCGGGCAAAATCAGTTTGCAGGATCAAAAGATCATAAAGGATCTCAGACAACCAGGCTATACGATGACTTTCTTGAGGACTTTGGATTAGCAAAAGAGTCGTGATCAACCATGATAACGTTCGCATTTGGGTGCTAACATAGTGAATGGTTTGACATTGACTGATTGCGTTTATAAAGAATATATCCCATTTAAAAACTTATTCTTTGTCCATTCAATCATTCGTGTCAATTGTCTTTTCCTTCCTTAACCTTTAACTTCTCGATAATCGATGCAAACCTCTCATCCCTGACTAACTGTAGGCACCAGCTCATTTCTTCGTTTAGGACAAACGGTCATACCACCTTTTTTTAGGAAACAAAATGGACGGTCAACCCATAGAACATTCCGAAATCTTGGATAAATCAATCCAGTGTCCAAGAAGTTTTTCTACTTCTTTATCTTGAGGACGTCGATGGATTTTAGGGAATAACCCTCCTGTGATGTGGGACGGAAGAGTTGATAATCATCTTCTAAAAGCATATTTGTGTGAGCAAAATTCTGGATCTATTGCCTCGGATATCAGAAAAGTTTCCAGCAATTGCTTGTGTTTCGGTTTTAGAGAACGTTAATTGTGTGGTCTTTTCATCTTGGCTCATAAACTTTGAAATATGACTGGGAGTTTTGTTATTTCCCTCTAAGAAAACGCATACTGCGAGATGCGGGAGGGAACTCTTTAAGACTCGACTTACCGGAAATTTCACATCTTTGGTTTCAAGTGAGATTCTTTTGCGGTTCAACACTTTAAGATCTTTATTGAATTCTGGGGCGTGGTAATCTCCATGGTCGAGTGATGGTGAGGTAATGGATCATTGTTGAGAAGTGCCTCGAGAATGAGAATGTCACCCTCGGGATCATAGTACGTAGCATCAATTTCCGTTGAAATTTGCTCGTCATCGATTGCTATGAAAGCATCGGCTTCCTCAAAGAGTAGAAAATCGCTTTCATCAAAAGGAGTAAGCGTTGGAGATGAAGTAGAAACAATCGGATCGTAGTACGGAGAAGGATTGTTGTAAGCAACGGAATCGGAAAATCCAAGTACTTCTTGTGAGTACTCTTCACAAGTGACATCGATTAGATCAACCTTCTTCAACGATTCGAGATTGTTGTATGAAATGGAAGGTGCATCACCACATTTAAGGGTTAATGATTGATCATCATTCCTAAGAGTAATCTCTCCTTCGTAAACATCGATTAAAGCATGAGCCGTCCTAAGAAAGGGTCGCCCGAGTATCAACGGTACTCGAGGATCGGCTATAAAATCAAGAACAACAAAGTCGGCGGGAAAGTAAAATTTCCCTACTTTGACAAAAACATTTTCTGCTACACCGGTTGGTTTGGAAATTGTACGGTCGGCTAATTCTAAAACCATTTTTGTTTCAGTTAGGCTTGGGAGTTGAAGCTTTTTCCAAATGGATAAAGGCATAAGATTGATACTAGCACCTAAATCGGCAAGGGCTAAGTAACTATCAAACTCTGAAAAATCACATGGAATGAGAAATCGACCGGGGTCACCTAGCTTTTCTGGAAGCTTTTTAAGGACAACCGCACTACAATTTTCATTCAACGGCGTTTTGGTTAATTCAATCAACTTGTCTTTGTTATTAAGCATCTTTTTAAACATCGGAGCAAACTTTGGCATATGAATGAGAGCATCCGCGAAACTTAGCTCAAAGTGAAGATTACGGAAGATTTCCATAAACTTTGAAGCTAGGATATCATCCTTTTCACGAATCTTTTGTTTGTTGAGTCTTGATGGGTAAGGCAAATTAGGTTTGGCTTTGTTGGCAACGAAAGAAGGTTCTTCGATTGGTTCTTTGTCTTTGGTTTGTTCTTGGACTAATGGAGGAGGTTGGATGTCTTCGGTGCTCGGTAGCTCCGTATCCTTTGTCACCTCACTTTCCTTTTCCACCACCGGTGGTGGAATCGGAGGTCCATCGTATGAAACACCACTACGAGTTGTAATTGCCTTGGCTTCATTCCTAGGATTTGGAATGGTATTGCTTGGTAAATAACTTAAAGTTGAAGCTTGGTTGGTATTGCCTAAATCATTAAACTTGCTGCAAAGGCTTGTTAACAAACTTGTAACATTTGCCATTTGATTTTGCAAACCTTGATTTTGATTTTGCACATTCTTCAATATCGCATCATTTGCTTTGACGTAGCTTTCAAAATCCATTTTTAAAACACCATTTGTTGGAGGTTGGTAAGGTAAAACTTGATTGATTGGTGGTTGATTGGTTGGTGGTTGGTATGGTGGAGCTTGATAAACTTGATTTTGGTTGTTTGGACGGTTTTGATTAAAGTTTCCTCGGTTTTGATTGAAGTTAGAATTGGTTCCTTGGTATCGGTTTTGGTTGTTTTGGATATTCGGTTGATTGAAACCCGGTGGTTTCATTTGACTTGCCAAATTGGAAGGTTGGTTTCTTTGGAGAAAATTACCAACGGCTGCTGTTTGTTGAATGTTGTCATGAAAAACGGGAAAATCGTTTCCACCTCGAGTTAACGGACAATGGTTAAAATTGTGATTTGATCCACAAGTGACACATACTTCCTCAACTGCTTTGACGGGTGCAGGAGTAGTAACAACTAAAGCTTTCATTTCATTCATCATTTGTTTCATCTTGATAGTCATCTTATCCTCAAGAGAAGCGGCTATTTGTTGCATATCGAAAGAATTATTAGAAGGTAAAGAATTAGAAAGAGGAGCATCCGTACTCACTCTTGAATCACTAGCACGACTCCTTGAGTAACGAACTTTTGACTTGCTTTCAATAATCGCTAAACCTTCTTGAGGCATCTTGTCTAAGAAATTGCCACCCGCGGCGGAATCTAAGGCATCTTGATCGTTGGAATTCAAAGAATTGTAAAAAGTATCGAGTTGGTGTAGTTCCGAGAAGCCATGGTGAGGACATTGACGAAGGAGTCCTTTAAAACGTTCCCATGCTTCATTGAAGGTTTCGTTTGGTTCTTGGAAAAAATTGGTGATTTTGTTTCGGAGGTATGTTGTTTTTGATGGTGGGAAGAATTGGTTTATGAATTTTGAAACAAGGTCGTCCCATGTGAGAATTGATCTTGGAGGTTCCTTGTCTAACCAATCTCGGGCTTCACCGTCTAGAGAAAAAGGAAAAAGCAAAAGCTTTATCGAAGTGTTCGGAACTTCGGGATGTCTACCCGTAAACTTATTACTTTGCACAAGATTGATTAAAGGTTGTTTAAGCTCGAAATTATTAGCATTGATTGGTGGAACAACTATAGCATCTTCATAACCCTCAATGGGTACTTGTAACATTTGGGCCATCATTCGATTGTCGGCCATTAGAACAATGTTATGTTCAACAATTGGTTCTTCTAAATCAAAATTTTCAACAACAACCGGAAGAGTTTGTTGTTGTCGACGTCTTCGAGATTGCGAACGAGTGCGCATAAAAAGAAAAACTAAAAATTAAAAAGCAAACTTTACACTAAATTTTTTTTTTAGCAATGAATTTTAACGGTTACACGAAAGAGACTTAAACCAAATAATCAACTACTTCACGGTAGCTCTTGAAAATTGCTTTTCAAGGTGAGCCGTACTTGGTAGAGACACAAATTGGCAAGTGTTAATTCTTTAGTTCGATTTGGAACCAAAAAGTTCACGGAAATTATTATGATCAACACCTCCGTTGAGAATGTTATATTTTGGTATTTTTACCAATTGGTGATTTTATTTCTTAATTAAAAAGGAAGATTTTTTTTATATTTTTGATATATTTTTTTTTATCTTTTACTTATACTAAAAAGAAAAGGAAAATATTTTTTACTTTTTATATTTTATAAATTTTTTTTATTTTTGAATTATAAAACAAGAATGAAACTTTCGAGGATGAAAGGATCTATTTTTTATTTTTCTATTTTTTTTATCTTTTACTTATACTAAAAAGAAAAGGAAAATATTTTTTACTTTTTATATATATATATATAATATAACCTTAAGAGAAATTAAGAAAATTACCAAGTTACCCTTGATAAAATTCACTCTCAAAAATATATATAATATAATATATAATACGTATATTAAACCGGGTAAATATGATCACCCGGGTCGTTATCCCCAATGACTAGTGAAATTGAAACCTTGTTTAAGTCCGGATTCTGATTTGAATAAGCAAGTGGATGATTTGTTAATCTAAAGCAACAATTAAAAATGGACAATTGAAATCAATTATACTAATATGGGAAAGAAATAAAATGCAACAAATAAACAAATAAACTAATTTTAATCCCTACAAATGTAAACTAAACTTATAAACCTAAGATATGACAAAAGAAATTTTTAGAAACAGAAATTACTATTTTTGGCTTTTTAGATTAAAAGATATAATTTTTTAAAATTTAAACTAATTAAAACTATAAAAATATTAAAACTATTAAAAATAAAGTCCTAGAAATTTTATAAAAATTACACTAAATAAAGAAAGTGCACAGAAATTTTCTAAAAATAAAAGCCCTAATTTTTATCTTTTTATAAAAGTTTAATTAAACTAATTAAAACCTAACCCTAATTATTAATTAAAGAATATAAAGCTAACTAAAAACTAACTTAGGGACTAACTGTGTAAAAGACTTAAGGACTAACGGGATTAAATCATTTAACGAGTAAGTATTAACTAAGAAACAATTAAAACGGAAAAATTACAAGAATGGTCCCTGAAGACTAACCCCGACTACAACTAAAGTCTAATTATAAGCTCAAATTTTAAAAGTGCTTATCATTAAAAACTTGAAAGAGCAAAGTTGTAAAGAAAGCTAGTAGGAACAAAATTAATAAAAGCTACTTGGGCTGAAAATAACAAATAAGCTCAATAAGAGCTTATTTCTAAACTGACCTCAGAAAGGAGGCCTTAACTCTTGGTGTTAGAAAATAAGCTATAAAAGACTCAAAATTAGCTCAAAATGAAAAAGGAAAGAAGTTCTAAAAAGCTTATAATATACTTAATCTATAAAGGAAAAGAAATAAAGGCTTATACTACTTTTAAGCTACTGAAATTGGTCATTAACTAAGCAAACTCAGGAATTAAGCAAAATAGCACAAAATCCAATTAAGCTAAAGAACTTAATAAGCTAAACTAGACTCTAGAACTTTAAGGACTTATCAAACTACTTATTAACCATCTAAATAAGCTATAAAATCTAGACTTATAAGCTAAATTAACAAATTAAGATTCTACTTAAGTTCCTACTGTTTTTGGTATTTTATGTTTTTGAAAGACTTTTGACAGCAAAAATAAGCTAGGTAAATAAGCTAGAAAATGAAATTTAAGTCCTAATCTATATTAAGCTATAACTAAACTATAAGATGCTAAAAGATAAGCTATTAAATCCTACAATTACTGGCTTAAATTGAGATTTGAATATCAACAGTACTAACTTAACTTAGTACTGCTGATGCAAAGATTTTTTTTATAACAGCTGAATAAGCTAAGAAATTAAGCAGTAAAATGAAAACTAAAACCTAAACTGTATTAAGCTATATCTAGATTACTTCTAACTTGAATTTAAAAACCTAAATCCTACTTTTACTCAACTAAAAATTAAGCCAAAGGTAGCAGTACTAACTTGGTACAGCAGTACTAACTTGTTAGTTAGTACTGGTGCACTTTGCACAAATGCAAACCAAGAGTGCAGGTTTCCTAAGGGAAATCCTGCACTAAGACACACTCAAATAGAGTGTATAAACAAAGTTCAAGCAAGATTTAAGCCTTAGAGGGCTTAGATCAACAATTGCACAAGTGAAATTTAAAGGAAAATTCCCCTGGTGCTAGAACAAAGGTAATAAGCCATATCTTTTGAAATTTTGAAACCTAACTTATAAAATCTAAATGAAAACTAATCTTAAATGAAAACTCAGCTGACTCAAGCAAATTGCACAATTAGTTTTGACTTTTAGAGGTCAAACACACTTATGCCAAACACCCCTTTACTACTATGACAGCTATGATTAAGCTACTAAATTTGAAATCTAATAAACAAGTACTTAATACCAGACAATTAACAGATTAAAACTACTTTAATAAGCATGACTTAAAAACTAAATAAGCAATAATCTAAGACTTAAGCTATTTTACTATATTTTTGGTTTTTTAGAGATTTTTAAGACAATAATATGAAAATCAAAGATTTTTTTTTTTTTGAGTTTTTAAGACAATAATATGAAAATCTATGATTTAAACTAAGAGAATTGAAAACAGATAAACAACTAAGATGATTTAGCTAGATAAAACTCAAACAAGCACTAATAAGCAAAGAGAATAAGCAAATAAGCGCGCAATCTAAGTATAAAAGTAATGAGATTATCTATTTAAAGGCTAGAATTAAAAGGAAAATAAAAGGAGAAAACTTACAAACTCCTCTAAGCTAAACCAGAGACCAATAAAGCAGCTACAGGCTCCCTAGCTTATTAGATACGCTCAGGGTAAAGTCCTTGGATCCTCTTCCAAGTTAAGATCACATCCAAAAAGCTCTATCCAATTAGATCCATGATAAAAAGTAAGTATACGTTTTAATGGTATAGAAAGGATTAAATCTGAATTGATTAAGCTCTATTTCAGCTTATAGACTGAAAGAGCTTATTAAGAGCTTATTGAGAGAATTTAAATGAGAGCTTAAGAGTGAGATTTTAAAAAGCTTTAAAACTGAATTTCATTAATTGAAGAGACTGATTACATTACTTGGAAAAGAGATTACAAAACATTTTAAGGAACTTACATTTTACGTAAAATTACAAAGTTAAGCTCAGACTAAAAATTACTAAAAAACTAGGACTACACCTGTGTTTGAAGAATGAGGCTATTTATGAGCTGGCTTTGGAAGATTCCATAGCCCTCTGCCCCTGCCACACAAACTTCCAAACTTTCAATCTCAACCAATCATTACTTCAATCATTTGAGCATCAATTGTAGCCGTTAGATCAAGCTGTGGACACATGAGGATTGCCAGCGTGTCATTCTTTGATGTGACGTTTGTGCTAGTTTTGTGAGTGATTTAGTACAAAAACCCATATGAATTTGTGCTTCTTTCATAGCAGCGCGTGCTCTATACTTGAGAGAGGGTTATTCCTTGCCCATCAATTAAGAGAAGCCCTCTCTTTTATCTATGCTGGTGAAATGGGGACGATGGGAGAATAGTAAAAGTGATTGGCGCCTACTTTTAGACAGTTAAAACTGTTACAAGTTTTGGGATTTTACACTTTTGGCCCTTGTCTTCCTTTTCTTATTTTCTAGTTATAAATAACTTTCAAAAAGTGCAAGATTAGCCCTTATGGTTTGTTACACAAGGAAAATGGCTTTGTTTTGGGTTTGTTGACTTTTGTTGACCATCTTTGACTGATTTTGGCTGATTTTGAATGAGGCTTGGCTTTCCTGGCTTTTGCTTTGATTCTTTGGCTTCTTTTTGTACTCTTCTGATTCTCGTGTCCGTGCTTGCTCGTTTTTGATTGTTTTTCTTGTAATTTTGATTTATTCCTGTTCCTGCTACTCACAAAACACAAATACAAGCATATTATTGCCATTTTTGGTCTGTTTTGGGTTTATTTGGGTTGTTTTAGGTACAAACGGATATGTGTATTCTACACTTAACACTATGTTATGCAGCCTGTTAAGTATTATGGGTTATTCCTAACTAGGCTGTCCTGTATAGATCTTTTGTTTTGTTTAGCTACCCAGTATAGGGTCTTTTGTTTAGGTATTAGCTTTCTTTTACAGGTACTAAGTGTTACGGGTATATCCCAGCTAGTATGACTTTAGGTTGTTTCTTTTGTCTTGTAACCTAAGTGTAGTAATCATTTTGTATCTGAACCAAACATGTATGTTTTTCCAAGTTATATATGAAATGGATAGATTACGTTATCTATGAATCGGTTGATTTTATTATAAATGTGTCGTTGTAGTTAATCCGTGGGTTAATTTTCAATAACTGTTGTACATTTCACTGTGTGATATGATTCTTGTTGTTATTTAATGTGTATATGTTATGTCATAGTTATGATTTTATGAAATCTACGGGTATTATATTTTCTAGTGATTTAAAGAAAATGGCACAAAAGATAAGGACCACGAGGTTAAACCCAAGTGCAACACCAACACTAGTCACAGACACTCATACCACTACATCTGTCACCAATGCCCAACTTCAGGCAATGATTGACGAAGGCGTTACTGCTGCACTGGCAGCACGTGATGCAACCAGGAATGGCGATGATAGCCATACTTCAGGAACGGGTGCCAGAAGGCCTGTGCAAGTTGCTCGTGAATGCACCTACCCGGACTTCCTAAAATGCCAACCCTTGAACTTCAAGGGCACTGAGGGAGTTGTTGGACTCACTCAGTGGTTCGAAAAGATGGAGTCTGTTTACAGCATAAGCAACTGTACAGTAGCATGCCAGGTCAAATTTGCTACGTATACCTGCCAGGGGAATATGCTCTTAATGGTGGAACTCCACGTTAAGACCACTACTTCTCTGATGCTGCCCATGAATGCCAGGAGGGACACTGAAAAGTGTTGACAGACAAATACTGCCCAAGGGGCGAAATTAAGAAGCTGGAGTTTGAAATGTGGAATTTGAAGGTGAAGGGTTTCCGATGTGGGGTAACTATAGCCAACGTTTCCTATGGAACTGGCACTAATGTGAGATCAGATGGTTTTCGGAGAATTAGACAAAGTTGAGAAAATATGTCAGGTGGTTGCCAACATGATCTATGGCAGTGTGATGGCAACTAAGACAAAAACTATGCAGGATCGACATTGAGTTCGCACACTGAAATCATGAGACAAGTAAGATCAAACTTGGGCTAATAAGTCAGGCTGACAACAATAGAAAGTCTGATGACACCGCCGAGAACATACAGAATCAGCAACCAAAACATGAGACAAAACACTGGAAGAGCTCTTATTTATATGCGCAGGAAACTGGTGACAGGAGCAACATACGATGGCCTTAGATCCTCTTTGTTTCAAAGTAACTATCACATGATGGTTCCTTGTGATCCCTAATGCCACAAGTGCAACCGATTTTTCATTTTATCTGTGACTGCAGGAATCCTCACAAAAAAGTCAACACTGGGGCCGAATAGAGGGGTAACGTTTGTTTTGATGTGGTGGATCAGGGGCATTTCTAAGAAGATTGTCTAAAATTTAAGAACAACAACAACCGGGGTAATCGAGTTGGAAATGCCAAGGCTCATGCAAAGGTGTATGTCGTGGGCAATGCAGGGGCAAACCCAGACAACAATGTCGTCACTGGTACGTTTCTCCAATTCAACCGAGGTGCATCTATTTTTTTTGATAACCTGATGCGATATGAGTTTTTTATCTACTGCAAATTAGCTTCGAATTGTTATCACTTTTTTTTCAACTGCATAGATCATGTATTATAATGTCGATCTAGCGACGGAGAAATGTGGGTTAACACTATTATTCGGGGTCTGTACGTTAAAACTTTTAAATCATCCATTTCAACTTAGCCTAATGCCCATAGAACTAGGTTGGTTTTTGAGTGGATACTTGGGTATGGATTGGTTGGCAAAGTACCATGCGTCTTATCTTAGGGATAGAATCGTTCGTTTTCTTTTGGAGACGAAATTTTAATTCATTCGAGGTGACGGATGCAGCAAGAACACATGACCGCCTTTAAACATCATCTCGTGTACTAAGGCTCAAGAGTATTTAATGAAGGGATGTCACGTATTCTTAGCAAATATCACCGCAACCAAAGACGAAGACAAGTCAAAGGGGAAACGACTTGAAGATGTGCCAGTTGTTCAAGAATTTCCTGAAGTTTTTCCTGAGGACTTGCCGGGTATACCACCCACTCGACAAGTGGAGTTTCGAATCGATTTGGTACCCGGTGCTAGACCCGTAGTACGGGCACCATATAGATAGGGCCCCCCCACCGTACCGAAATGGATAGAACTAGCGGAGCAACTATAGGATATTACGGTCAAAGGATTCAATAAGACAAGTTCCTCACCCTAGGGAGCTCCGGTTCTGTTTGTAAAAAAGAAAGATGGGTTTTTCCAGTTGTGCATCGATTACAGGGGAATTGAATAAATTGATAGTGAAGAAAAGCTACCCACTTCCTTTAAGGAATCAATGATTATTCGACTAGCTGCAAGGGTTGATGTTTTTTTCTAAATCGATCTGAGGTCAGGGATGACCCAGCTGAGGATTGAGAAGGATACTTTTCCAAGACTTGCATTCAGGAATCGATACCGTCACCACTTGAATTCCATAAGTCATGGCCTTTTGGTTTGACTATGCAACGGCCATGTTCATGGACCTTATGAAACTGGGTGTGTAAAACACGTTCTCGACAAGTTTGTAATTGTCTTCTTCGATGGCATTTTTGATCTTACTTCAAAAAGTAAGAAGCGAACATGTAGAACACCTTAGGCAGATCTTTAAATTTGCTATAAGATGGAAGAATTGTACGCCAAGTTCTTCCAAGTGTGAATTTTGGATCTCCAGGGTACAATTCATCGTTCTCCGTGATTGACTGTCGAAGGTTTTCACGTTGACCTTGCCAAGATTGAATCTATCCAAAGATTGGGCGTCCCTAAAATACCCAAATAGAGTTTCCCCAATTTTTGGGACCTTGCGCTATTTAGAAGTTATTGTAGGGTTTCAAAGATCGCAAGTCAATGACCAAAACTAAACCCTGAAAGGTGTCAAGTTTGATTGGGGGGGATAAACAAGAAGAAGATTTTCAACTGTTGGAAGCAGGAGCTGTGCAGTGCACCAATCCTGAGACTTACTGAGGGAAGCGAAGATTTATCGCATATGCGATGCTTCAAAGAAAGGGTTTGGGGCGTGTGTTGAGCAGAGATAAGGTGATTTTCTGATGCATCACGCCATTAAAAAAATTCATGAAAAGAACTATTCGAATCATGATTAGAACTTAGGGCTTCAGTGTTCGCTCTAAGATTTAAAGGCACAATCGGTACGGGACAAGTGCACGGTGTTCACTGATCACAAGAGTTTACAACACATTCTTGATCAGAAGGAATTAAATATGAGCCAACGTCGCTGGTTAGAGTTGCTGAGTGATTACGATTGCGAAATTCGTTATCACCCAGGGAAGGCGAATGTTATTGCTAAACAAATCTTGAAAGCTCAGACTAAAGCACGAAAGCCGGAGAACATCAAGAAGGAGGATGTTGGAAGTATATTGGTTGAGAATTCAAAAGATCCGGAGAAACTTAGAACAGAAAAGTTAGAACCACGTGCGGATAGAAACTTCTTGGTGGGGGGCATTTAAATGGCAGGAGTTGGTTACCATGTTATGGCGACTTAAGGACTGTGATCATGCACGAGTCCCACAAGTCTAAATACTCTATTCATCCGGGTTCTGAAAAGATGTACCTGGATATGAGGAACCTATATTGGTGCCAATATGGAAAGCCAAAATCGCACTATGTTAGCTAAATGTTTGACTGTGCTAAGGTCAAGGCCGAACTAAGAGACCAATCGGGTTTGTTAGTGCAAACCGAGATTCCTCAATGGAAGTGGGAACAACATCACGATCGGTTTTTGTCACCGAAGCTTCCTAAAGTCGTCATTAGGTTATGACACTTATTGGGTGATCGTTGACCGACTTACAAAGTCTGCCATTTTTATGCCAATGAGGGAAACGGATCCCATGGATAAACTGGCGAGAATGTACCTAAAGGAGGTAGTCACGAAGCATGGATTTTCACTGTCTCATTATCTATGATCGTGACCCTGGTTCGCATCATAATTTCTAGGAATCAATTCAGAAGGCTTTGGGTCAAGTTTGGGATTTGAGTACTGTTATCATTCGCAATACGACGGACAAAGCAGAGAGAACCATCAAAATCTCAAGGATATGCTAAGTGCTTTGCGTAATCGACTTTGGAAATGGTTGGGTATAAACATTTGCCATTAGTCGAGTATTAATACAAATAAACAGGTTATCATGTAGCAATTAAGGCTGCACCGTTTGAAGCACTTTATGGTCGAAAGTGTTGTTCACCCGTGTGTTGGGCCGAGGTTGGACAAGTTCAACTCACTGGTCTAGAATTAGTGCAAGAAACAACGGGAGGGCGTTCATCTAGATCAAAACAAAGGATTCAAACTGCTCGGATCGACAAAAGAGTATGCGTCTTAAAGCGTAAACCGATGGAGTTTCAAGTTGGAGATAAAGTTATGCTTAAGGTTTCACCTTGGAAAGGGGTCGTACGTTTTGGCAAATGGGGGAAGTTAAACCCCAGATATGTCGGACCTTTCAAGGTGTTGAAAAAGGTTGGATTCGTTGCTTACAAAAGCTTGAGTTCTCAAGAGCTGAGCAGGAGTCCAACAATACGTTTCATGTATCCAACTTGAAGAAATGTTATTCTGACGATCCATTAGTCGTTCCGTTAGAAGAACTCCAAGTGGATGACAAGCTCCATTTTGTTAAAGAGCCTGTAGAAATAATGGATAGCGAAGTCAAACAATTGAGGCAAAGCCGTGTCCCAATCGTCAAGGTTCGATGGAACTCTAGGCGAGGTCCTGAGTTTACATAGGATCGGGAAGATCAATTCAAGAAGAAATATCCACACCTTTTCACCAAGACCGCACCGTCGTCAAGTGCCGTGTCATAAGACTTGAGGACAAGGATCATTTAACAGGGGAAGACTATAACACCTCGTGTTTTAGGTCATTGTATGACATTATGTAATTCACACTTTATTGTAGAGTTTTACGCAGTTTGCTTTTAAATCGTAATAGTTAAGCTAAAGCGCGTAAACCTAAAAATGTTCATTCAATGTAAACGGGATTTAAAACGATTCAAACGTTTACATCAGCAAGTGTTACGTGATTATTTTGAGGATAATTAATAACTTTGTTTATCTTATTTTTATTGGTTACGTAAAATGCTTACGTTTCGCGATAAAATGCGTTTCGGCATTCCCGGAAGCACCAAAACCTATCTACGCTTAAACAGATTCTACGATTATACCCAATACATAAAATAATCTATATATATCATCATATATGAGTCACTAGGTGCCAGATTTGGTATGATAGGGACCAACAAAATTGGTGATGTCACTTGCCCTAAATATCAAGGTTTGGCAAATATCAAGGGAGCAAAGCCTTACACTTGTTGCCACTGACTACTTGCCCTAGAACCTTCCTTGATGGCCTTGGATTGTCTTGCATCTATATACAGGCCTTAAAGCAGAAGGCATGTAAACAACATCCTTTCTTTTCCAAAGTCGTAACAAAATTCAAACCTCTCTTTTGCTTCTCATTACATGCCCACGGCTCAAATAATATTTCATAAACAATCCATACAAATTTTCTACCATTATATACAAGCATACACACCTCATTTTAAGACTTACTAGGTGGTTTCAAGGCTTGGTTTTTAACCATTTGCAAGGCAGGAAGCAAGAAAAGGAAGCTAGGGTTTACTTGGGAAAAATTAGTGTTTCATCTTATATTTACTAGCTAAGGGTTTAAATCACAAGGGTGTGATTGTTATTCTTGCCTCTACTCATCCACACAAGGTTATTTAAAAGCTTAATCATTTCATAACTACCAATTTTATGTTGTTCATATGCACTACTCTTTGCTATATCACCTTTTTCGGTTTACTTTTGAATATGTGAAAGGGATTTTTACTTATGATCAATGTTTTGTGAACTTATTTACATGTTATATGGATGCTATTATGATGTTGAAATGGAATTATAACTCTTGTACACACTTGGTTAAGTATAAACATGTATATGAACAAATTAGGGTTTTAAGGTTAACTTAAAATGTTACAAGTGAAAATGGTGTAAATAGCATATTAATCTTGTTATCTTGGATACTCTTGGACAAAACATGACCTAATGGACTTTATATATGTAAGTCACAAGATATAAGTGTTGTAAAGTAGTTGTAACAAGGTGTTGAAGCTTAATGGTACAGAAAATCAGCTTAATATCAATCAATGGGATTGGTATAGTGGAAAACTACTAAGAATATGAACCCATTTAACTATTTAAATATCCTAAGTTTAATTGTTCTGATCTCAAGTGCAATGTCTAATTCTTATTTTATTAGTGTTCTAATATCGACAGATCCGAATTTACATTCGTGGTCTATCCTATACTTCTAAGGATCTCAATTTCTCAAAAGTCTCGATATTAAAGTATCCTGGTTGTAGCTATTAAGTACCAACCATCCAAAAGACTTGTATATAACCTAAATAGATTACTAATCCTCCCTGAAAGAGTTCCTGCGCTTTTTAAAGTATTTAGAGTAATTAAGGCGGTAATCGGGTCGATTCCAACAATCAAAACTACCTTTCAATATTACCAAAACGCAAGGATCTATGACAATCTATAAGGATATCTAATGAAACAATAGTCAGACAAAGAGATCAAAAATAAATAAACAAAGAATAATTAACAAATTAAATGGCAAGAACGAAAATTAAGCATAATAAATATCAAGCATCAACAAATTAAGCCGAGATCAAATAAATCATTAAAAATAATTAATTGAAATCAAACTGCAATAGTTGAGGAATCATATACAAATCATGTTGAAATAATTCTCTCGATCTTCTAGTTGGATTCCGTGGCGAACCCCAAAGGGTTCGCCCTATACCCGAATCAAGCTGCCAAACAAGCTGCTCTTTTTCCCTTATTCTCCTTCTGTTCGTCGCACAAGAAAACCACACGAATGAAATGAATAAATTCTGTACCCATGATGTCCTATATATAGTTAATAGGAACTTTGTTCATTGTACGAGTTTGCCCCCTCGTCTTGATGATCATTTATAGTTTATTATTGAAACTTCATAAATTCTGCGCAACTTTAGTCCCTGTGATGAGTCATCGTTACGCGTAACGGCATCGACCGCGTTACGCCGTAATCATTCTGACGCATCATTCCAATATTTAGTATAAAAATAGGTTACGGCGTAATTACATCGACCCGTTACGCCGTAACCCTTAGCCAGCATCGATATCTTCTTTATTAATAATTAATTACGGCATAACTCCTACGGGATAGTTACGCTGTAATTCTTGTAAGCTTGCAATTCTTGTCTCGTTCATCTATAAAAATATAGTACCCTTACTAAATAATATAGTAGTGGTACTATTCTTCACTTGGCTCAAAAGCTTCTTCCTGGAGAAATATAGTAGTCATCCAATGATTTTAGTACTTCTACTAAATAAATTAGTATTGGTACTATTTTTGGCCATTTCTTGCCTTTTTCCGTTCAAATGCCTTTAATTACCTGAATTCGAAATAAAAATGAATTAAGTACCGAATTCATATAAAAATGATATAAAGCAAGGCAATAAACACGAGAATTTGATATGTAAAAGTATTAAATATTTGATGTTATCAGTTCTCCTGGATTCTGTTGAAAACGACTTGTTATATTTTGCGCGAACGCAACATCAGGTCTAGTGCATCTAACCGCGTACATAATGAATCACACAACCGAAGCATAAGGAACATTCTGCATGTTTTTCACCTCTCCAGGTGTTATAGCACCTTGTGTTTTATTCAAGTCAAATCTTTCTTGCATGGGGATGTTACCACTCTTGGAATTATCCATCCTATATCTCATCAAGATTTTATCCATGTAAGCACTTGACTAATATAAGTCCAATTAATCGCTTTGATCTATCTCGGTAGATCTTGGATCTAAGAATAAATGCTTCTTCCCCTAAATCTTTCATGGCAAAACAATTTTCAAGATATGTCTTTACACTTTGTAAACTTAGAATATGATTTCCCATGATAATTATATCATCAACATACAAGATGAGGAATGTAACATTACTCCCACTAGCCTTTTGATATACACATGGCTCATCAAAATTTTGAGCAAAACCAAACTTTTTGATTTCCTCATCAAATCTCTTATTCCAGCTTCTTGACGCTTGCTTAAGACCATAAATGGATCTTTGAAGCTTGTGTACTTTTCTAGGATGTTTAGGATCAACAAAACCTTCAGGTTGCACCATATAAATGTCTTCATCAAGATACCATTTAAGAAGGCAGTTTTGACATCCATTTGCCATATCTCATAGTCATATAATGCCGCTATAGCTATAAGAATCCTAATAGCTCTAATGCCAGCAACGGGTGAGAACGTTTCTTCATAATCAACCCTGCAGGTTTGAGTAAATCCCTTTGCTACAAGATAAGCTTTATATGTGTGGACAATGCCATCCATATCAGTGTTTTTCTTAAAAAGCCATTTAATTGCAATAGTCTTACCATTAGGAGGTAGATCAACCAAGCACCAGACTTGGTTATCTTTCTGGATTGTATTTTTGCATTCAAAGCATCGAGCCACTTATTAAATTCTAGATTTAATATTGCAGCTTTATAGTTAGTGGGTTCATTAAGATCCCCTAAGCTATGCTCCTCTACTTCTACATTAAGCCATAAGCGCTTAGGAGCTTAATGTGTCCTTGCGGACCTACGAACAGGAACAACTTCCTCTTGAGGTGGTTCGAAACCTTCAACCTCCGTAGGAATTTTTCTAGTGTTTTCAGAAGGTAATGTATCTTTATCTTAAATTTCTTCAAGTTCTACGGTCCTCCTACTGGTTTCTTGAGAAATAATATTTTTCTCAAAGAACTCAGCATACCTTGTAATAACAATTTTGTTTTCAGGTAGGAAGTAGAAATAGTAACCCATTGTTTCCTTTGGGTATCCTATAAAGATACACATAATAGATCTTTGTTGGAGTTTATCAGGCGTATCCCTCTTCATGAGAGCCTCACAACCCCAAACCTTTAAGTAAGACAAGTTAGGAACTTTTCCATACCATAATTCTTATGGTGTCTTATCAACCTTCTTGGCTGAAACCATATTGAGAATGCGTGTAGCAGACTCTAGAGCATAATCCCAAAAGGATAAAGGCAGAGTTATAAGATTCATCATTGATCGAACCATGTATAACAAAGTACAATTGCTCCTTTCAGACACGTCATTGTGTTGTGATGTGTATGGCAGTGTAAGCTGTTGAACAATTCCACAAGCTTTCAGATCATCTTTAAACTCTTGACTAATATATTCGCCTCCTCGATCTGATCGAAGTGCCTTTATATTCTTTCCGAGTTGATTTTCTACTTCATTCTTAAACACCTTAAATGTTTTAAAGACTTCATGTTTATGTTTAAGTAAATAAACATAACCATAATGACTATAATCATCTGTAAAGGTAATGAAGTAGCTAGCACCTTGTCTTGACACGTGTCTAAGTGGACCGCACACATCAGTATGTCTTAGCCCAAGAAGATCATTTGCCCTTTCGGTATGATGTGGAAACGGTTTCCTAGTCATCTTGCCTGATAAACAAGATACTTATTTGACAAAGGATTCTTCATCTGTTGACTTTAAAAGCCTATCATGTTGCAACTTTTCAATAAGTTTCTTGCTTATATGAGCAAGACGGCAGTGCCATAGTGTTGATCCCAATAGAATAGATCTTGCTTAGCTTGTATAAGCCTAAGTTGTATTGAATAAATCCAAAACAACTATGATAGAAAATTTGATTGTGAATATCAAAGACTATGCAAAATCTAGTCAATGATACTAAGAAGAATTTCAATGAAACAGTAATGAATAAGATTAATAACAAATAGTTTACTAAACTTTCAGCCTCAATATAATATGAACACTCTTAATAGTGTTAGGGTTACAAAACCTTGAAGCTATATCGATATCAAAACATAATGATTTCTGGATATCTAACTCTATGCCTTAGGACCTCCTTTTATACACCAAGGAGTCCTAACTGGCTTACAATATTTTCCTAAGTTATCATGATTTTCTAAACAAATAACTTATACGTATCTTTTACAAAAATATCTCATACTTATCACATAATTATTCTTGATCTCCAATCAATCTTTATCTTTTCAGCAGTCTTAATCCTTGAGCAGTTGTAATCTTTCATCAGTTGTAACTTTGTACCAACATCATTAACTCTGAATAAGCAGTTGTAACTTTATACTAGCAGCACTAACTGAGTACAAGCAGCATTAACTACTTAGAATATTTTCTTCATTCTTCATCAGCAGTACTAAGTTACACTAGCAGTACTAACTACTTAGCATATTTTTCATAAAGATTACTAACAACATTAATTTGTGCTTAGCAGTACTAACACACACCTGAGTAGCAGTAACTCTAAGATCATCATGAAGTCTCTTAATCCCAACAATCCTCCCCTAAACTTGATATTTATCTTCAAAATCATCAAGTTTCTTCATTAAAAGTCTTCACCATCACCAGGAGGATGCTTTCAAACACTTCCAGGATTCTTGAGCTGCTTTGTCATAAGCTTAAGAAGCTGATAACACATTTCATTCCAATGATCAGCTTGAAGCTTCTTGTTAAGCATGCCTGTGATTGTTGCAGGTGTAAGGGAATACTTTTTCTTTACCAGCATAAAGATATGCATAGATTGCAATCTCAGAAAGTGTACTCCACAAGAATCAAATAGCTTCCATATCAACACTTTTTCATTTTGAAGAGTCCTCCATACTGGACTTTCTACATCAGGTTCAAACATTGTCATCAGATCCCCCCATAACATTCTCTCATAGCCATCCTCTGGCCTTGTTGACCCATGCTTAGCTTTTACCAGTTTCCATAAAGTTTCTAAATCTTCTCTCTCAAAATTCCTAAACATATGAATAAAGGCTAAGTACCTTTTAGAACTTCTATAAGCTCTTATAATATGAAATTGGCTGATTTTTCCTTCTTTGATTATCTTCTAGTAAAAAATGCATGGAGGCTTAGTGGCCAAAGGAATAGCATCAATTGCTACTTCCTCTTTATAACAACACAAAATTTTCATCAACCTATTTTACTACTATCACAATTGTACGGGGAAATTTTTCGCTACTTGCATTGCCAATATCTCAATATGCAATGTAACTTGCATAACTAAAGTAGACAAGCTCACGCAACCTACCTATGCCAATCCTATCTTCATATATGTCAAGCAAACATTATAACATGTCATGTAAATATCATAATATCATTATTACAAAGTACATTACTCATATAATGTACCATTTGCAACATTATATCAAAACGGGCTTTAAACCGTTATCGTATACCTCTAAAACCCTAAATTCCATGAAGGATTAATATCTAAAGTGAATGTACAAGCTATTAAAGCATATGTAAAAGTAATATAACATTTCATTTGAAATATAAAATCTCTTCAAATCAAAGTACAAGTCTTTGAAAGCTCAATATACAAGTCATTAAGCATGATCTCCAAAATAGCCGTTTTACCTCCGTTTTCATTCTAGTTTCTTCATCACCACTTGTGTACAAGCTACTACACTCAATATATAATGTGTAAACCCTAATTATTCTACTCATAATCTTTCATACACATTTTTACTCTTAAAACCCTAATTCAAAAGTTAGAAACCCTAACCAGAGCAAAATACTAAACTGTGACCCGTTTCTTTGTTTTTTTATCCATTCTAAACCTAAACCAACACTCAAATAAGTTGTGATAACTTAATTTTCAACATTACTAATCATATACAAACATCATTTCATCATTTCATTTCAATTATACACAAAATGAATCTGAGAAACCCTAAACGTACCTAAATGGATCATTCGACTCGTTTACTCATTTCTAACCATTTTAATCCCGAACAATCAAACAAGTGTCATTGTAAACTCATAATATAAGTTTACAATCCATTATCTATCATTTTACTAGCAATATACAAAAGTTAGAAACCTAGAAAACCCTAATGAACTCAATACGTGCCCTAAATGGAACCCACGACTTAATCACTCATTTTCAACCCATTTTAACTTAAACCACCAATCAATTTTCATTGATAATCCATAATAACCCAAACAGACCCGCGGCTTGTTTTGCTTGCATTTTGACCCATTTTGAACTCTTCTTTGCACACAAGCACCTCCATGACTCACCCACATGTCTCCCAAGCTGCTTACCCACCTGCTACAACATCTCTTTGGTCCAAATTGAAGCCACATCTCCTCTTTTGTGTTCATATCAGCCGCGACATGCTCCCATGGTGTCCAACACCTTCACTCTACATCCTAGACCTCCACAACTCCTTTCATAGCCTCAACACATCATATTCTAGCTCTTACACATGTCTTGATCAGATCATAGAAGTTCCTTAACCCCCTTGCCTCCATTCGACTATAAATAGGACCTTCCATGCTTCATTCAAACTCGCACCCCATCTTCTCTATCTATAACCCAAGTGAGCAACTATTCTCTGCTCCATTTGATCCTAGGATCATCTAAGAAGATCAAGAAGCGAAGCCTTGAAGAATTGAAGCCCCGGAGTAAAGAAACTAGGCGTACGAAGTGTTTTCGACCCAAAACGACCCATACGACTCCATTATTGCTCTTTGAAGCTCAAACCCAGGTTCTAAGGATTATACTTCTGCTCATATGCCTTTATAATGTTCATATGATTCTAAATAAACTCTTGTTAAAGTTTCATAACTCAATTCATGCTCATTTTCCATTTTGATCCAAAACCGTACACCCGAAACCCTAATTTTATGTTTTTCTTAAAACTAAATGTTATAATGGTTAAATAAGTCATGGAAAGAATTTGAACTTATAACACTGCGTCGCGGTTTTCATTTTGATGACCTAATTTGACCCATCTTAAGGTTTTGCTTTCTAGCTTAACGAATCGTTTAATTTTAAACTTGCGTTGGTTAAATTTCATATTTAGTGTATTATAACTTATAAATGGTCTACTGAAATGTTAAATAAGCTTGCATGACATTTTGGGATAGGACTAGTTTTGTAATTATAATCCATGCAAAGTTATTATGTAACTTTCGGAACTTATAGCTAAAGCTATAAATGTTCATTTTATCAAAGTTATATACTACAGGGGGTCTATTATGTCACTTTTCAAAGTCAGGTTTACTTGGTATATTTTTAAAGTTTGAAGGACCAAAGTTTGTGAAAATGCAAACTTCTTATAGGGTATATTTTGCCACTTTTCATATCAAGGGTTCTAAATGTTACATTTTGAAAAAAATATAAAAAATGTATTCAAATAACATTATTAAATCACCTCTAATTTAATTAAACCTTGGCGTGTCCTACCATTTCCAGTTATTGAGCCAACACTTTAAAACCAATTATATTACTTGTATCCACAATACTAGGGAGCTTCATATTAAGAGGTTTCATCTTGGTATTACGTTCTTACTGAGTTATTGGGTTTACGATTTAAAGTTCCCTAGCTTCTCAACGTTACTGAATGACCTCTGAATTATGATGGCCTGAACGGTGAATAATTTACTCCAAACAAATTCAATCTAAGATGATATTCATTATAATGTAAAACATATTCAATCAAACTAAGACTTGATATATTACCCCAGGTTGCCTGTGACGAAGCCGTTACTTTCATTCCATATACATTTGCTATCAATTTCCCTATTACCGGTTCAGGTGAAGATTCAACCTCGCCTTTACTTTTTTATGTTTATAAACCGCGAGGGGATACATGCTTGTTACAAAATCTTTTACTATAATCGTTTATCTTATAAACAATGTGATTACTTTTAAAGAACTTAGTGTGATTTAAAACTCGCCATATCTCTCTTTTTCCCTCCTCCGGTCTTTCTTCCCCTTCGTTTGCCCTGACGACGAGCTGGCGAGGTTAACTCACATGAAATCCTCCACTAACGTCCTTTAAAAGTCCCCCCCCCCCCCAATACATTGTTTAAGATAACCCCCCCCCGAGCTATGTAAAAGATTTCCCTCGTAACAAGAGACCTCCCCCATCGCGGGTTTATTAAAACCATGTAAATAACGTTAAAAGGCGGAGGTTATGAATCCTCAATGTACGGTATAGGAAATTGTTAGCAAATGTATATGGAATGATGTAACCGGGCTTCGGCACAGGCAAAACTGGCTGGTAACCTATCATCAGTCTTGTTTGATTGAATCATCCGCTTTTTACATTGTAAATGAATATCCCCATACTTCCCCCCCCTACCCTAGACTTGAATTGTTATGGAGTATTGTATCACCGTAAGGCAATCATAATTCACGAGGTCATTTCATTTCAGGTAAACGTGTTGAGAAGCTAGGGAAACTTTAAATCGGTAACCAATAAACTCAGTAAGAAGTAATACCAAGATGGAAACCTCTAATATGAGCTCCCTAGTATTGTGAACAGTATAAATTGGTTTTAAGTGTTTTGATCAACTAACTTGAAAGGTTAGGCAACGTCAGTGTTTAATTAAAGTTATGTTTTATAATGTTTTGAATACATTTTTATACTTTTTTTCAAAATGTTACATTTTAGACCCTTGAGTATGAAAAGTGGCAAAATATACCCCCCCCCCAAAAAAAAACCCCCACTTAGAGTTGCATTTTCACATAACTTTGGTCCTTCAACTTTTATAAGATATTCCATGTAATCCTTAGACTTTGAAAAGTGACATAATAGACCCTGTAGTATAAACTTTGATAAAATAACATTTTGTCTTTTTTAGTTATAAGTTTTCGAAAGTTACGATATATACCCCTTGCATGGATTATAATTACAAAACATGTCCAAAATGCCATGCAAGCTTATTTTAATATTTCAATAGACATTTATAAGTTATAATAAACTAAATTATGAAGATTTAACACAACGCAAGTTTATATTAACGATTCGTTAAGCTAGAAAGCAAAACGGGTCAAATTAGGGTTTCAAAATGAAAACGCGCGGGTTTTAAGTTCAAATTCTTTCATGACTTATCAAAGCACTTATTTTAACATTATATAAGCTTATTAGGATAGATTATAACAATAGTTTACAAGTTTAGCTCATAGATTAAGTAAAAACATGAAATTAGGGTTTCGGGTGTACGGTTTTGGATCAAAAAGGTAAAACACATAGGTTTTTGAGTTCAAAGCTTTATATTATGATTTTAGCATGATCATATGAACATTATAAGGGTATGAATACAGAATATAAGCTTAGAGAACCTGGTCTTGAGCTTATAGCTTAGAAATGGGTCAGAATCGGGACTTTTAGCTTCGTACGCCTAGAATAACGACTCCAGGGCTTCGTTTCTTGGTTTCTTTTGCTTCCTTTCTGAACTTGAGCCTTCTTAAGACCTCTTAGGATCTCTTAGAGCAAAGGATTGCTTCTATGTAAGGGTTATAGAGGAGGAAGTGGGGGATGAAGAAAAATGAAGTGTTATGGTTCCTATTTATAGGCGAAATGGACTTGGAGGCCAAGGGAGGTTATGTGATCTGAAGAGGACATGTAGGAGGTCTAGAGGGTGATGATGAGGGTCTAGTAGATGTGTTGTTTAAGCTAGAAACTAGCTAGAATGAGTTGGATACTCCTTTGCATGCCACGGCTAAGAAATGAGAAACAAGGAACCATGTGATCGATTTTATACTATATAAGATGAAGATATTTGAAGAGAGGTACTTTTAAGCAGCTAGGGAGGTAAGATGCTTGGTTGCAATAAAATTAGTTAAAATGGATCATTTTGCAAAGGTTTTTGATTTCGGGTACATTAGGGCTTAATTAGGGTTTTCAAGCTTGAATTTCATGTACATTTGATTAGGAATGATAGGTTACTGATCCTAAGACTTATATTAAGGATTATAATCAAAAGTTGATAGGTGGTTTGGGTTAAAATGGGTAGAAAATGAGTAAACGGGTCAAAAGTTACAATTAGGGCATAATTAGGGTTTTCTAGCTTTGTTTCTTGTACATTGTTGTTAATATGGTGAAATGATGATGGAAAGTGATTGAGAATGTTGTAATTTATGTTATTACCACTTATTTGAGAGTTGGTTTGAGTTTACAATGGATAAAAATCAAGAAACGAGTCATGGTTCAGAAACTAGCTTAGTTTTAGGGTTTAGGGTTTTGAATTAGGGTTTTGAGTGAAAAAAGATGTATAAAAGATTATGAATAGAATTATTAGGGTTTACATATTTTATATTGATAGTATCTTGTACACAAGTGGTGGTGAAGAAATTAGAATGAAAACAGAGGTAAAACAGCTATTTTAGAGATCATGCTTAATGACTTGTATATTGAGTTTTTAAAGACTTGTACTTTGACTTGGAGGGAGTTTATATTTCAAATGAGATGTTATATTACTTGTACATATGCTTTAGTAGCTTGTGCATTCACTTTAGATGTTAATCTTTCATGATATTAGAGTTTTAGAGATATACGATAACGGTTTAAAGCCCATTTTGATATAATGTTGCAAATGACACATTATATGAGTAATGTACTTTGTAATAATGATATTATGATATTGAATTGACATATTATGATGATTGCTTGACATATATGAAGATAGGATTGCCATATGTAGGTTGCCTGAGCTCGTTAACTTTAGTTATGCAAGAAATGTTGCATATTGAGATATTGGCAAAGTAAGTAATATAATAAAGTGAAAAATTTCCCTGAAAAAGCCAAGTTCTTATATAATTGATAGATTGTACATCATCAAACTTAATAGATGGATATTTACATTTATGAAAATTTCGAGTTGTTATAAAGGTCAAGTTTGAGTAGGGTGACAAACAAGAAACAGATTTCCAACTATTGAAGGAGAAATTATGCAGTGCACCTATCTTAGCTTTACCTGAAGGACGTGAAGACTTTATTGTTTACAGTGATGCTTCGATCAAAGGCTTGGGCATTGTGCTAATGCAAAGAGAAAAGGTGATTGATTATGCATCACGACAATTGAAAATCCACGAGAAGAACTACACTACTCATGACTTGGAGTGAGGAGCAGTAGTGTTCGCTTTAAAGATTTAGAGGCACTATCTGTATGGAACCAAGTGTACCGTGTTTACTGACCATAAAAGTATACAACATATCTTGGATCAGAAAGAATTGAACATGAGACAACGTCGTTAGTTAGAATTGCTCAGTGATTACGATTGTAAAATTCGTTATCACCTGGGTAAAGCAAATGTTGTGAAATTCATTACGGGTTCGAGCCTTAGTAATGACTATTGGTTTAGACCTTCCCAAGCAGATTTTAGAGGCTCAGATTGAGGCAAGAAAACCAAAAAACCTCAAGTCTGAAGATGTGGGAGGTATGCTGATTGAAAATTCGAAGGACCCAGAAAAACCCAAAAAGGAGAAGTTGGAACCGCGTGTGGACGGAACACTATGTTTGAATTACAGGAGTTGGTTTCCGTGCTATGGTGATCTAAGGGACTTATTATGCATAAGTTCACAAAGTCAAATATCTGTTCATCCGGTTTCTGATAAAATGTACTAAGACATGAAGCAATTATATTGGTGGCCTAACATTAAAGCCGAAATTGCCACCTATGTTAGCAAGTGCTTGACGTGTTTAAAGGTCAAATCTAAACACCAAAAACCATCTGGTCTGTTGGTACAACCAGAGATTCCTCAATGGAAGTGGTACACTATCACTATGGATTTTGTCACCAAGCTCCCGTTTAAGTTTTTAAGCTTGTTTAAGCTGTTTCAAAAGTCTTTGAGTTTCAAAATTGTGTTTTTTCAAAGTTTTTATAAGCAACTCTTTTAACTGTGGTGTTTTAAGAAAACACCAAGTGCTTATATCATTAAGCACTTGGATTTTGAGTGTTAGTTCAAAAAGTAAGAGTCTTGTGTGTGTTAAACAAGTTATAACAACCCTTGGTGTCATTTGACTTTTTGGGTCAAATCAACCAGGTTTGCTTGTAACAGTTTTAAAAAAATCCATAAGCCCTTTTTCATTTAACAAATTCAGCAAGCTTTTTTGAGTTTTAGAATGTCAAACTTGGTGCATAAGTCCATAAGCTAGGGTATTAAATCTGTTTTAGCTTATCCTTTTAAATTGAGCTTATTTGACAGCTTTTAATAAGCTGTCAAATAAGCCCCTAGTTTTAAAGCCTTAATCTCCCCTGGTGCAAAGGGGAGATTTTAAGCCCCCTTTTCTTTTTCTTATTGTGTTATTAAGCCAAACCTCTTGGCTTATTTCAAGAGCTCATAAGCTCTTGTACAAGTTTGTAGAAATTCAGCTTTTGAAAAGCTCATTTGCTAGCTTATTCTTAAGCTTAAATGAGCCCCCTAACTGTTTTTTAGCCTAAGTTTAAGTGTAGGGATGGCTTATTTCATTCCTAGTGATTTAGCTTATTCCATGAGCTAATTTTGTTTTCTAGTAGTTTTTTTTAGGAAAGTATACTTAGCTTTTGTGCTTATTTACCTTTTCTAGCTTATTTGTCCAAATGATTTAGTCAAATCTTAGTTTTTAGCTTCTGTCAAAAATATGCTTATTTTGTAGCTTATTCTGTGGATAAAAGTGCAAAGTGTTTTTATTAAAGTTGTGGAGAATAAGCTCTTTTATAACTTTTTAGTTTTAAGTTTTTGCTAAAACTCATTTTTTTTAATAAGCTAAAAATAAGCTATGTCGCGAGGTCTGTTTGGTACTTTCTCCAAAGTTCAAGGTTAGTCGTTTTCATAGTAGTGTAAATTCCCAAAACTTTACCCGCCTACCCTTTAGTTTCATTTTGTACATTTCCTACCCTGGACTTTACAAAAAAAAAAGAGAAGGGAAGACAAGGGACCCGGGTGAGCAAGACTCGAACCCGGGACCCCTCGATACATCCCCTCCCTTTCAAGCATACTTACCACTGCGCCCTTGGGTCTTTTTCGTTAAAGACCCAAGGCACATGGTATTTATGTACCTTTTAGACTTATAAGCTTATAAAGCTGTTAAGCTTATTTTCGGGCTTATTTCTATAGCTTATTTTTGTTTCTTATTTTTCGTAGGACCATTAGAGTGTCTAGTATTTTTTGTAAATTTTTCAGAATTTTTAGTAATCATTTAGTATTTTTTATAATTTAATTTAGTTAAAAGTTTATTTAATTCATAATAAATACAAAAATTATCAAAAAAATATTTTGCTTTTTTAGAAAATTTTCTTTTATCATCTAGTTTGTAGGAAAAATATAAAATTTTTCGTAGGGTCATTTTTATAACTTTTCATCTTTTAAAGAACGGGTCCGGGTACGGGTTTTTGTTTTGACTCGTTTTTGGGTCAAACGAACTCCGTTTTCGGTCTAGTCTTTTTCATTCTTCGTTATTTGACCCGTAGAGTAGTTTAGAAGTGAAAAATTTTCCGTAGGGTTATTTTTAAAGATTTTAGGTTTTCCCCCTTTTGTCCGGGATTCGGGCCTTCGTTTTCTAGTTTAATTTCGTAATTTCGTACTTTCTTCTAGGTTTAGGTTTTTCTTAAACGTTTTAGTCCGTTATTGTTTAATTTGACTTATTCAACTTCCCAAACTCATTCCTTCCTTCAAACTCAAATCTTCGATCGTATCGATTTACCATTCCAGCCTCGTTGGGGATTTACGACCCGGGAAAACTCTATACTACTTCTCGGTATCATTGATGCTGTTTTTACACTTCTTTATATATTTTATATTTTATTATATATTATATATATTTACGGTGTGAATCCGGCACGATCAATCTCACAAAAAACTTCAGTGTTAATTCGGAACTTTTGCTTATCCAGCTTGAACCGGTATGCATCTGTATCTTTGATCTTCTTGATGGTGTTCCAGAATTGATGCATATATATTTCAGGAACTTCAGCAGTGATCAGGAAAGCGAGATAGCATGGAAAGAGTTTAAGAGCATCTAGTGTGACTTGACACATGGTTTCTCTTTGTGGCTTGCTGAACTTAATTCTCACGCTGCATTTTTCAATCTTGAGTCGTTTCTCAAAAGCAACCAAAGCGTTGTCAAGAGCAACTTGTTGAGCGGCAACTGGATTCATGATTCTGCTAAGAATATTCCAATACAGTTCATATATAAAAAGATTTATATATATCACTGATTGATTGATTTGATTTATGGGTATAGACTTAGAGAAGCAATTAATAGACATTAACTAGACACATTTAACACATATTATCAGGCACTCAATCAAAACAGAAGATGAGGGACAATTATTAAAAAGTCAACTTATAGGGTCAACAAACTAATAATTGGTCAAACACAGTCAATTTAGCAACTTACATATGATATAAAGATGAATTATCCTAAAATAAGTTATCTAGTGAACACACTTAGGAAAAAAATCATCTCTAATAAGTCTGTGTATAAAACGCCCCCTAAAAAGACATGTATAAATCCCCCTTTAATGGTCATGTGTATAAATCGCCCCCTTAATAACATATGTATAAATCACCCCCTTAATGTCATTGGTATAAATCGCCCCCTATAAGTGTGATGTATAAATTGCCCCCCATAAGTGAGATGTATAAATCGCCCCCTATAATTGAGATGTATAAATCGCCCCCTATAAGTGAGATGTATAAATCGCCCTCTATAAGTGAGATGTATAAATCGCCCCCTTATATCATATACGTATAAATCGCCCTATAGAATTCATACTTTCACAAAATTCAAATGCTAGGCAGTTTAGATATATGAGACAAGAACCAAATCATACACAAGTATTGTCTAGTAGATATAACATGAATTAACCACAAATCTTTCAATTTATGACCTACAAACAAAAAGAATGGTTCGATTTACCCATAGTAACAAGATTTATGTTCAAGTCATGGATTTTCTCACTCTAATGCATTCAAGAAAGCAGTCTAACACTAACTCAACATAACCCTATTAACATTTTCAAGTTCTTCCTTAAAACCCAAATTTTCAAATCTAAGAATCGATCAAAACCCATTTGAATGTTAACCCATGACAAACTATTACAAGCAAGTAATCTACACACCTTACCCATCAAAACCCCTCAATCAATTTAGGATTTAGACCACATTTGATGTTGATGAACCCTAAACTAATTTTTAGAGATTACGATCAAAAATACGTGTTTTAACCTAATTTCCTTTACATATAAGTTGTTTAGATTATAAGGAACACGTTTGTAGTTTACCTTAATGGCTGAAATGCTCGTTTTGATGTGCTTGATTTTTTTCGAGTAATAAAAATGGAGGAAAGGAAGAAAATGAGTGTGTTTGTGTTTGTATGTGTGACGAGGAGCGGGTGAGGTGGTGTTTGTGTTTGAAACTTTGGGTTTGGACACAAATGCCCCCTAGACTATATTCCCCTTTCTATTTTTCATGAATAACTTTCTTTAAGGTTTATACTAGTTTCACTATTTGCACAAATAGTCCCTAAAAGTTTCTTAAACTAGACTAAGCCTTAAGATTTACTATAAGGTATAAACACATAACATATAATGCTCAAATAAGTTAAAATTAATTAACTCTCCTTTAAATATTAATCCGTTATTGTTTAAAACCTTTTTCCTTTTATCACTTGTTGATTTTGAAGAAGATTATTTGACATTTTCTCCCTCTCAAACAATGACCCGTTTTCTATTTAAAGAGTAGTAGTCGTTGTTTGAGTGGTCAAATGCCTTGAAAAATGATTTTATGATGAAACCGAAAGATGATTAAGTTTTATTTTGAAAATCAACACCATGAAACATAAGATTTCTCTTATTTAGACAAATAAATGCACTGACACGTACACTTATTGTATATAGGAAGCACTGGTTGTGTTGCAAAGTAAATACAAGCCTTTGTATGAATATAAAGTAACTCATACCCGAGAAAAATTAATTTCCCGTTGTGAGGTTAAGTTTTCTTTTTTACAAAATACTTTCCTTTAAATTGATGATCGGGTTGCTATCTAAAATAATAGCAAGCCATATGACATGTTGAAAACACTTTGAACTTCTGCTCGAACTTCATTTACAGCCTCGTATCATTATTGAATGACATTTCAAAGGCCGTAAATGTTATCGATTTTCAGAAGACATGTCATGAAAACCTATTTTTGTATTTTTCTAATTTTTAATTTTGTATTTTCTTTTCTGGTTTTATATTTTTATATTTTCTTTTTGAAAAATTTATATAAAATAAAATCTTTTTGGGTTTTTATATTTTCTTATATACATATGATATATAGGATATACCACGAGTTACCACCATTACTCGTCCTCTTCCTCTGTCAGACGTTGTAGCGTTTTTGGAGACATGCTTCTCATACTAAGCTTTTCGATCAAGAAATTGAATCTTTCTCCTGGCAAGGGTTTGGTGAAGATGTCAGCCAGTTGATATTCAGTCCGAACAAAGTATAGTTTCACTATTCCATTCTCCACTTGCTCCTTTATAAAATGGTAGCGTACATCGATGTGCTTGGCTCTTGAGTGTTGAACGTTGTTGCAGCATAGAGCAATCACACTTTTGTTGTCGCAGTACAGAGGAATCTTATTGAATGTAAACCCATAGTCTATTAGCTGTGATCGCATCCAAAGGATTTGAGCACAACACCCAGATAAGGCAATATATTCAGCCTTTGTACTCGAGATTGCAGTGCTCTTTTACTTCTTGGAAGACCAGCTAACAAGTTTATCACCTAAGAATTGAGCGCTTCCTGATGTACTACGTCTAGTGTCCTGACACCCTGCGTGATCTGCGTCTGAATATGCTGTTAGAGACATATCGGTATCCTTCGAATGCCAGAGCCCATGTTAATGGTTCCCTTTAGGTATCGAAAGATTCGCTTAACCGCATGTAAGTGCTTTTCGGTAGGCTTTGCCTGATACTGGGCACATAAGCAGACCGCATAAATAAGGTCGGGTCTACTGGATGTCAGATACATGAGGGATCCAATCATGCCACGGTAAAGTGTAGCATCAACTGGTGTCCCCTGTAGATCTTCATCCAGTTTATTTTTTTTTATCATAGGTGTGTCTATGGAATCACTAGTTAGCATACCATATTTTTTAATAATTTTAGAAGCATATTTTGATTGGCTAATGAAGATGCCTTTGGGAATTTAAGAAATTTGTAATCTTAAAAAGAATGACATCTGCCCCGTCATTGACATCTTGAACTTAGTGGTCATAAGATTAGCAAACTCATCACATATAGCAGTATTAGGTGATGCAAATATTATATCATCGACATAAATTTGTACCAGTAATAAGTCATTTCCTGCTTTCCTTGTGAAGAGTGTTGGATCGACTGCACCTTTTGAGAAATGTTGTGAGATGAGGAAGCTTGACAACATGTCGTACCATGCACGTGGTGCTTGTTTGAGATCGTAAAGGGCCTTTTTAAGCTTGTACACATGCGACGGGTTGTCTTGATCAACAAATCCTTCTGGTTGAGAAACGTAGACCTTTTCCTTGAGCTCGCCATTTAAGAAAGCCGTTTTGACGTCCATCTGGTAGATCATCATATTCTTGTTGGCGGCATTAGCTACGAAGATACGGATGGCCTCTATTCTTGCAATTGGTGCAAATGATTCCTCATAGTTGATTCCCTCATCTTGCCTGAATCCTTGAACAACTAATCTTGCCTTGTTCTTGAGTACCCTGCCAAATTCGTCTGTCTTGACCTTGTAAATCCACTTTAGTTTAATCAACATGACTTTATCTAAACACGACACCAATTCCCAAACTTATAGTCTTTTAAATTCATGAATTTCTTCTTGCATATCATCAATCAATGATGGTTTAAGGATGGCTTGTTTGAAGCTCTTTGGTTCTACAGAAGTTAGGAATGCATCAAAGTAACACCACATGGCATTAGTTTCGAGTTGCTTTTTTATGGAGACCAGTCGAGTGGGGTTTCCAATCACGTTTGCCAATGGATGATCTTTAGTCCATCTACCAATCAGTTCTAATAGAGCGTGAAAGGACTGCACATTTCACGACGATTCTTGTGAAGTATAGACATCATGAAGAGGTTCATGACATGGATCGTCAAAAAGTACATTTGGTATAGGTTCTTCAACACCTTGTGAGATGACTGAGGATTGTTGTTGTTGGTTAGTTGATGAAGTATTTGATGAAGGTATGTCTTGATCAATGGTTATTGATGAAGGTGAGCTGGCTATTTCAACAGCTCTTGGTGCAGCAGCGTCTAAAACTGGAGAAACCGCACTTGATGAAGGGTTGAAGTATTCATCGAACATGGGTTGGAACAAACGATCTCAAATATTTCTGGTTGGTGGGTTAAAAGGTTGTTGAGGAACAAGGTTTGGAACGAGTCCTGAACTGGATGTTGTAGGAGTCATTGATTGAAGCCCGCGTCCTGAACTAAATTGTTCAAAAGTCATTGTTGTCAGCTCATCGAATGTCACATGAATAGTTTCCATATTTTTTCAGGTTCTCCTGTTATAGATTCTGAAAGCTTTCTTTGCAGGTGCGTAACCAACAAAAATACCAATATCGGCCTTTGCATTTAGTTTACCCAAATCCTCACTATCACTGGTTGGATAACAGAGTGAACCAAAGACATAAAGAAACAATAAATCTGGCTTCTTGTCGTGCATTAGCTCATATGGAGTTTTGTTGTATCAGAGACGGATTGGGGAACAGTTTTGGGTATAATAAGCTGTATTAATTTCTTTGGCCCACAAAAATAACAGAGCTTTTAAAAATATCAACATTGTATGAGCAGCTTCTACAAGAGTCTGGTTTCGTCTTTCGACAACGCCATTCTATTGAGGAGTGCGGGCAACAGATGTTTGATGTGTGATGCCGACATTTTCATAAAATTCTCGAAGAGTCTGATTGACAAGTTCAGTTCCATTATCTGTTCTAACATTACGGACTGTGGCATTCAAACGAACTTGAATATTTTTGATGCATTTGATGATAGCGTCAGGAGCTTCATCCTTTGACCTCAGAAATTTGACCCATGTAAATCGTGAGTAATCGTCAACAATCGCCAACATATACTTTTTCTCGTTAATGCTTTCCACACGCATCGGGCCACAAAGATCCATATGTAGAAGATAGAGTTTCTCTTGGTTAGTGTCTTCAGCCTTGGGTTGATGAGAGAATTTCTTGTTTTTTCCTAATGCACATGCTGAACACAGATGATCTTTCTTAAATTTAAGCTTTGGAAGGCCTCGTGCAAGACCGTCTTTGGCTAGCTTGTTAAGAGTACCAAAGTTAAGATGAGATAACCGACGGTGCCATAACCAGCTCCTAGTCTTTGAAGCTTTTGAGAGTACACAGATCAGAGAAGTCTTTAGCATGTCATCAAGAGAAATTATGTACAAGTTTGTGTCTCTTGATCCTGAAAGTAGATCAACGCCTTCTAAATTCCTAATAAAGCAAGTATTTTTTCGAAAAGCAACTTCAAGATCCGCGTCGTTAATTGTCTAATAGAAAACAAGTTATGTCCAAGCCCCTCAATCGAGTATACCCTTGAGACAATTATGTTTCCCAGCTGATAGTCACCATACCCCTATTATCTTTGCAATTTGGTCGTTTTCGAATCTAACAGTTACCAGAAATTTACCGACGAAGATCATGAGCTAAAAGCGGTTCCATGTCATATGTTTTGAGCATCCAGAGTCCAGATACCAGAGAACAATCTGGACAACCTGTCAATGACAAGAGAAGAAGAAGATGGGACATCTGTAGCATTGGATCCCCACAAATGACTGGGTTCCGAGTTGTTAGCATTCTTAGATTCTACAATCTTTGCTTTTTTACTCAAACCTACTGATTTTACTTGTTTGGGTCTCCTACTATAGACTTTAATCTCTGGTTTTATGTTTCATCTGAATTAGAAGTGGTTTCCTTAAGATGCACTACTTTTATAGGAGTGATCCTAGTTAAAGGGCACGATTTACCAACTATAGTGAAAAGTCTTCCTGTTGGTTTCCACTTATATACTTTAGTGAACACTTTACCCGTAGGTTTCCAAATATTATGTTGTTGGTTTTTCTTATCAGACTTAGATTTATAGCGCACATTCACATCATTTACAAATTCAAGGAAACACACATCATGATTTGCATCAAACATGCATTGATTGCATTTAACACAAATTAAATCAGAATTCGCATTTAACATAGTATGCTTAACATTTACATCACAATTAGGGTCTTTAATACGATTCTTTTTATTAGAACTTAAATAACTCTCCTACGTTGGACTTCTACTTTATTCTTCATGTTGCTACTTGGTGTTTGCGAGATCATATCATTCTTTTTATTGCATGTAGAACTCTTCAATCCTGTAGATGGCAACACAGGTGTGTTATAATTTGGTGTTTTTGGAATGAACCCTAAACCTTTTATAGAATGTTGGCTTGAGGATGTGAGAGGTTTTGAAAACCTAACTTTCTTGACATTGTTCATGGGTGTGATAGCTACCAACTTCTTACTAGGTTTTGCAAAACTAGGACATGTCTGAGAAACAAAACGTGTTTTGTAAACTTGCAAGCAAAGTCTAAGAGTGGTTCACTAGGATTCTGTTTTCTAGTACATTCTACAAGTCCATGTATGGTGTCAGTATTTTCTATAGTCTTCTTCAGATAATTCTCATGGGCATCCCTATTGTTCTTAAGTCTATGAGAAAGAGGTTCTATATCTAACTTAAACATTCCTGGAGCAATAGTGGTGGCATTAGTTATTGTAATGGCATACAACAAGCACATGTTTTACTCTTTTTAATCTCCTTAATTCACTTTGTAATGTTGTTGTCACAAAAACCTTTTCTTGAATTCAACCTTTTAAATCCGCATTTTCCATAGATTTAGAGTTCAATTGAGCAATCAAAGAGTCACAGTGTTTCCCTTTAGAAAAGGTTGCACGTGTCTTTTTAATTGAGTCAAATTGATCTTTATAGATATTTTTCAAATGCTTAGTTTCTTTATGCAAACGCTCGTTTTCATAAAGTAATTTGGCCACACATTTTCTCTCATAGATTTGATATGTTCCTTCAACTTACAAATTGTAGTGTCTTTAGATTGTAGCTGAGCTTTCAAATCATTATTTTCAAAATATTATGGAATTTCAAGAGCGTTTTGATTATTACTTAATGAATCCTTATGAAAAATTTCTTGATTGAGTTGCATTGTTAACTCAAGAGAAATTCAATGTTTTTCAAGTTGTGAGTATCTTTTTGAAAGATCATTATACACATTTTGTTTGTTCAAAAGCTCAACATCAAGATCCAAACATCTAACATAAGATTTAGTACTATGGATTTCCACATTCACATCATCAAAAACAGCAGTAGATTTCATCACACATATCACAACATCTTGAGACATGAGTTTTTGTAAGAGTCGATCATTTTCAAGAAAAGGTTCTTTCTTATGAATTTCAAAACACTGTTTTTCTATAAAATACTGTTGAACATCAGCTTCCATCTGGTTAAAAACTATTTGTACTTCTGTTACCTCATTTAAAAAATCTTTATCAAAAACATTGAATATGTCTTTTAAGGTCTTTAAAAATGGAATTATTTCATTTAGAAAAATAGTTTTAGTGTGTTCAAACCCCCATTCCCCTTCTATTATAGCATCAGGTGTAATCCGCTTTTTCACCATAATGTTAAATTGGCCAAGGTGGTATCTAAGCTTTTTAAGGCTTGTATTAACCAGGCTTACCTTAGGAAGTTCCTTATGAGCCTTAATTTTTCCTGGTGACGAAGCAGATTGGTCAGTATTAGGGTATGAAGTTTATAACTAGGAAGCGTGTTCATCAGACAATTCTTGTTGTGGAACAAAACGTTTACCAAAATATTCAGATATTCGATTTAACTCAACATAATTAATTGGAGTAGTATCAACTTTCTTTTCTTTTGACATTGGGTCATTTTGTTTTGCAAGCATTTTGGATCGACTTACTTCTTCCAAAATCAATGCCTCTTCATCATCAATCACAGGACTAACAACATGTTGACTAGATATAACACTACCATCATACAAGGTTGGCTTAATCCGCTAAGATTTTTTGAGATAAAACGGATTTTGATAACCAAGATCTTGTTTGTGAGCGTTATCATAAAAAACTTATGGCTTTGTTAACATGTGCACTGTTTGAGTAGATTGACCCACTTTGTAAACAATATTATCTAGTTCTTTAATCTTTTTTTCTAAATCAATTTCTTTATCCATATATTTACTTTCCTTTTCTTTGGATTCATTTTTAAAAACAGTAAATGTTTGTAATAAAGATTCCTTTTCTTTGATTTGATTAGAAAGATTTTGTTCAAGTGAGTAAATTTTCTGCTTAAGTGCAAGCTTTTCCTTAATCATATCATCCATTTGAGAATCAATCATTTTTTCACGTGTGCTTAAATCAATATTAAGACGTTGTTCAAAAGTTTTGACTCGTTCTTTATATCTCTCAAGCTTAGCGGTTAAGGATTCATTATTCTTTTCTTGATTAGCCTTTTCCTAATTATTTACATGATTAATCATTTGTTCAATCACAGATAAAATCATTGAATCTTGTTGTGCATACAAATTAGTATCTTGAATAGTTGCCTGTTGTGTTTCTTGCAAGTATTGAGAGTACGGAATGATATTCCTATCTATCTCATTATCTATAAAATCAACAACTGGTGTTTGTTCAAAACCTTGCATTGCATGCACACTTTGATTATCCATATCAATATGATAGTGTTCTAAATAAGGTACCTCTGAGATAACGTCTGAATCATAGTTGGAAAGATTAGCCATCAGAACCGCCTTTGCATTAGAGACATCATCATAGTCAAAATCATAAGCATCAAGATCCTCAGTCTGGAAAGCAGCAGTGTTTGGAATGGTTGTCTAAGCAGCTTGACTGTCTGGAATTCTTGGATCTGCAAGAAATGTTAGTTGCTCTTCATCTAAAATTTGTTCGGATTCCTATGCTTCAGCCAACATTGTCTTTTCCTTAAACCATGCAACGTTCCTAGGCCTCTTTGACTGAGTGCATTGCCTAGCCATGTGACCTTTACCTTGACAATTATAACATTTAACCACCCTTGCCTGCCCTCCTGCATTATTTCCCTCAGAACTAGTAGCATTACTCTTATATCCAGTACCAACATAACTTTGTCTTTGCCTCCCTTGAACTTGTTGCACAGTAACCCTGCTGTCTTGAATGGTGGCCTGGTTTCTCGGATTAGAGGAAGTTCTAAGTTAATTGTTGGTTGAAAGGAACCTTGAAGAAGCTATAGCTATGAGAAAAGCCATTGCCTTATTGAGATAGGCAATTGGATCATCTCCTTGATTAAACATAAGAAAAGCAAGACCTGAGTCCATTTGAGGGAACTCAGTCAATGGTTGTGTTAAAGATTGAGGTGAGTTGTAAGCAATTGGTGGAACAAATAAGGTTTGATGAGACTGATATTGTTGTGATGGTGGAACGGATGAATGACTGATTTGTAGTTGTGAGAGATGAGGCGGTGGATACATTTGTGAGTATGATGAAGTAGAGTGAACTTGTGGTATCATGGTATTTGTTTGTTAAGGAAACTGTGTGGAATTGTATTGAGAGTGATAGTTGTTAAGTTGAGACGGTGATTGATTGTAGTTAGCAACAAATGCAAGAGAATATTGGTATCTTTCACGCATCAAGCGAGTTTCATTTTCATGTGCCTCATGTTATTTGAGATATGAGTATAATTGATCATAGTTTGTAGTATGCAAATCTCTAGCCAACTTCACGTCCTTCACAAACATGCTCCTTTTCTCGTGGTAGACTATTCAGAAACTTTGTATTCACTTGCACTGGTCTCATTGACATATTGATAACATTCATGTTATTGATTAGTTGAGAAAATATCCAGTAGTACTGATATAATGTTTCACCCTTCACAAATGAAAACTTATCAAACTCGTCATACAATTTATATTCCTTTTCTTGTAATGACAATTTTGTGCCTTGCATAAGAAGCTTAACTCTATCCCATATCTCTTTGGAAACTTTGTGATGATTCACAATGCCATACACATCTAGTGGAAGACCTTGAAGAACGATGTTTGTAGCTTTAAGATCACAGTCAGCTTAGAGTTTCTCTGCAACCGAAAGTTCTTCATACCTCTTTGTCCTAGTAGTGCCATCCTCTTCCACAACGGTAGGCCAAACAAGTGGACCATTTTGAACTGAGTTTAAAATCATTCTCCCGTTCTCCCGATTCTCTATGTATAGTTCCATATGACTCTTCCACGAGTCATACAAGGATTTTTCCAACATGGGAGGATGGTTGTCAGCACCGGCAATAATCATAAATTATGCTAATGTTGTCATTTAGAGTTGATTGATTGAATGAGAAAAGATAAATTTTTGATCGTTCAGTGATTAGAGGTTGTTGTGTTAAATTGTTGTTTGTTTTAAGTGAATGAGACTTAAGATTACATGGGATTTTACAATTCTTAATAAAACCAAGAAAATAATTGAATACTTCACGGGATTTTACGAATCATAAAAAAACCGTATAAATCTCCTAGGCAATATGGTATAAATCTTCCAAGGTAAGTGTATAAATCACCCAAGTGTAATGTATAAATCACCTTAAAGAAAAATGGTAAAAATCGCCTTAAGAAATTGGTATAAATCGCTGGATTTAAACAATACGTATAAATCGTCAGTTCAAGGAATACATATAAATCGTCGTCTAAGCCACACGTATAAATCACCGATTCAGGAAAAATGTATAAATCGCCGTCTACAAACGTATAATCGCATATGCCAACACGTATATTCCATCGATTAACCACGTATAAATCGTCGTATACCAACACGTATAAATCGTATATCAACACGTATAAATCGCCTAATTTAAAAGACGTATAAATCGCCTAATTTAAAAGACGTATAAATCGGCGAATATAAATACGTATAAATCACCGGATACAAATACGTATAAATTGCCGAATACCAAACGTATAAATTGTCGAATTCCAAACGTATAAATCGCCGTACCAGACTGTATAAATCGCCGTATTCAAAATGAAAACACTAATTTTTCAAATCACTTAAACACACAATTTTTGACTTTTTTACTTGATTTTTCTTGTACTTCTTGCTATTCTAAGACTATGAGAACCATAAAACACAAACTTTATGGTTTTTAACACAAAAAATTTGAAATCAAGATTTTTGTACCAAAGCCTTTTTCGAACCAAAATACACCAAATAGATGAACTTTTTTATGTTTTTTTAAAGATTTTCTTATACAACTAACCTATACTAAGATAAACAATGAAGAAAATTTAGAGCTTTATGGTTTTAAACCCATAAAATATGAGGATCCTTTGTATTGGTTCAAACCAAACACACGCCTAAACAAGTAAAAAAACAAACACAAAACCTAGCTAAACCACTGCATGGCTCTTAATACCAAATGTATAATATATGAACTATCTAATTTCACAATCAAATGACAAAGAACTAGAGATAGAAAGTGGAAGGATGAAAACTTAGAGAGAGAAAGGAAGAGAGAATATTAGATTAGGTGAAAAATGAGAAAGTGAACAACCAACACCCTCTCCAAGCAATGAAGAGGGTACTTATACTCTAGACATATAGCTGGCCATGGGCTTCTAAATTGGGTTTTCTATGGGCCTTGGTCTTTCTACCTTACTAAGGTTCCAAAAAGTAACTAAGACTAACGAGCTACGTAGTTTAGGCGTGACCAAGACTTTTCTAGATTCCTAACACCTTTAACCTCCTTTACTTCTTATAATCCACCACTAACAACAAAATACCCTAATAACCAAATCTAATATCCACCTCCAACTTTACACCTTATTACCTAATTCTTTTTAATGACCATGAGATGTGAATGATATCTAATAACATACAAGGTTAAGGAAAGAGAGTTGGTTTTAGAGAGAGAGTGGTTGGATGAACACTTTTAGAGAGAGAAAGTAAACATAAGAGAGAAATGCATAAATGTGTGAACAAATGAACAACCAACACCTTCTCCAAGGCATGGAGAGGGTATTTATACCCTAAGTATGGATGACAAGGCTTGGGGCTCATGGGCTTTCCATGGGCGTTGGGCTTACTAGCTTACTTAAGTTTCCAAAAATAACTATACGAGCTATCTAAAGATATCTATAGAAGTGACCGACGCTTTTGTGTTCCTAACAATCTCCCCCTAAGGGAGGTCACTCCATTTTACAAAAGCTTAAACCTTGCATACTATGAAGGTCTTCGTTCTTGTGCTCGCGGACTTCTTTGTTAGACTTGAGCTTGTTCCTTTAGCTTGACTTGTATGTGAATATGTGATCTTGAGCATCTTGAGATCATCAACCAAGCATAATCTCTTTTCACCATCTTGTAAACTTTGCCATCTTGTAAACTTGTGACTTTTAGACCAACATGCTCATACCTTTCTTGATTTGTCAACTTGAACAGCTTTAATGATGCATCTTTCTTGATGTTCTTTAACTTTAACACTTCATCACTTTGTAAAGAACGTACGGTATCAGAGTAGCGGAAGTCTTGAAACATGTACTTAAGCTTTCATGATGTCTTTATATTTGTCGGTCGGGTATAAGCATGCGGCTATGAATATGTGAGTCAGCTGGAACCAGGTACCTTCACCTCTATCTTTAAGTATCCTGCATTAAAACAATTATCAATAAAGAGGGGGGACGAATATGGATTTATCATTTGCTCGTGTTTGGTTGGAGTAACCTTTGAATCTGTGAAGATAGACCTGTGATCAGGTAGATTCAATTTAAGAAGAATCTCCTTAATAGGATTTCCAGCTGAAGAATCGAATCTTTCTAACACATATGTATTAGATTCATCAAACTCAGCATGTTCTCATTACTAGAACGTCTCAAAGCAGACAACACGATAAGAGTAAACCAGCAAGTTACTATCTCACCGATTGAAATAAAATTGATTTGAAAAAAAATCAATCAACGTGTCACTTGCTAAAGTGGTTTTATGACACATTGAGAGTGTTAATCATTTCAAAAATTCATCATCAACCGTCAATTCATTTCCTGGAACAAGTTTGATTCATATAGAATCGCACCATCGTTTCTTTCCAGTGGTCACATGTTTGATTCGTATAGAATCGCACAAGTCACCTACCATGAGCTTGTTTGATGTTGGCTCAAGCAGGATTTCCATCTTCACTGTGAATACTTAAATATCACTCGGATGTTCTGGTAGAATCACAAAGATAATGCGTAGGACTCTTAATATATATCTTGTTATTCACATTGTGTGACTTAGCAAGCATAATTTTGACAAGTGTCCTAATAAGATTTATAGATGGTCTCTTTTTAGCTCTAGACTCAATAATGCACTTTGGTTTTAGTAATCGGAGGCTGGAGCAGACTGCCACCTTTTCAATAACAACTAACTCAGAGTGAGAAAGTTGATAGAAATGCGTGTAATCTCTATGAGAAATGAAACAAGAGTCCGTTGAGAGACCTTGAGTGGCTAGGGAGGGTTGTGCATAGCGTCACTGGGTTGATAACTATCTTTAATGTCAGACAACAACTTAGTGTTTTCGACAGTTTATGTATTGACCCGGTTTCTGCCTAAGTGTATGGAGGGCTTCTTTCTTTTTACCCTTTATCCTTACAATTCTTTTTCATTCTTTAACCCCTTCAGCGCTTATCGAGACTTCATGACTAATACCTTGTTGGGTTTGTTCCAGTATTAGCTCCATCTCAGTCGGCACTATTCCCTTATTCTTACTTTTACTCATTTTGTATCATACCTAAGGACACTAACTAGTGGATATCCCTGGGTAGATCCCTCCAGTTCTGGCTGGATCATGAGATTTGAATACCTATGCCTAACCACCTTATAACTTCATAAATTTAAGTACATGGTCGGTCTTTTAGGTATTCCATCACAATCCTTCAAAACCGTTGAAAAGTTCAATCAAAGTGTTTGATATAAATATCAAAGATTTACACTTTGAGAGTTTTTCATAATCACTAAAAGCTCCCCCTTAACATGTGCATCGTAATCATAATGCATGCTAAGTGTAGAGTGCATTGAGTCCATTTTATATGATCATATTTCAATACAAGTTAGGTTCAATTTAATCACATTTTCTCTCCTTATCCAAAATGTTAATCCCTTGATATTTTGGATATCAATTGATTAAACGTTCGGGGATAAAATGTTAAAAAAATATCAATTAGGAACATTTTAATGCTCCCCTTTAATATTTGAGGGTATATAAGACAGTGTTGAGTACAATAATTTGAAAATTGTTGAATTTACTAAGAAATTCTTAAAAAATTTGTACTCGAGCACTCTTTATTACCACCATTAATCTACACTACATATATACAAATTCACAAGTTTTTATTATGTACGAAGTTTTACATGAGATATGAGAACAGCATATGATAAATCATATGGTCCTTTCCAGCAGCCGTAGGTCTCCCCCGTACAGTCTCCCACCAACGAACTTTTCCACGCTCCTCATTATCCTTCTGTTCCTGAGTTGTCGATAAATAGCCTGGATTATAGCTCCTGCTCTTTCCCTGTCTATATTTCTCCAGACTGTCTGTGGCAGATACTTCATCCGGATTCTATTTAAAGTATCATTAAGAGCAGACCGAACATCGTTGAGTGTACCGTCACAAAACTTGTGGAGTTTATCAATAAGCATCAATTTGTTCTCCCTGTCTTGATTCTGATATATGAAACCTCTGGGATTGGAGTATGATGTATATGATGTCTTTCCTTTGAGATCCGGTCTGTACGTATCCGGCTTTGTGAGGTTGAGCTTCTTTTGGTAACTTTCGATACCCAATTAAAGATCATCCACACGCCTTTTAATGACAATGCTTCTTGTAAACATTCGCAGTAAAACACCCAAAGCTAGACGTTCCTCAATGTTGAGATTTGTCAACTTGCCTTGAACAAGAAGAAGCAGCATGTCTTCGATGTCTTGAAGGCAAAGTCTGTTGTAATCACCTTCTTTGAATGTGTACAGCTTGTCGTCATCTCTACAAACAGTGATCCAGTCCAAATGTTTGTAATTGTGTCATTCGACAATCGTAAGCTTCTTAATAGCAATGATTCTGTTTCTGGAGAAGACATCACAAGCGAATTCCCTGTGTACTGCATATCCATAGAATTGTTAACGTTTTCACCCCTAGTGAGAGATGCCCTAGAGTGTATGTTTGTCGTAGACAATCGGCACTTGACTCTACATGGTGTTTAGAATCAAGTCTTCAATCCATTTAATGTGTACATAATCTGCAGCCTTTGTCTTCGTTACTGAAGTAGCGTAAGTTCGGCTTGAGACACCACCACTTAAATACACAAGGTCGTTGTTGATGAAGTGATCAAATGGTATTACTCGACGACCTCGTGAATTGGGTATCAATGGTAAGGGCTTGCGCAGATCATGTAGATATTGCTGTCCTTTAGGGTTGTTCCAGTCAAGTTGATCAGTAGTTGCTTTGCAGACTTCTTCAAGGAAATATTCAAGTTCTGAACTACTGATGTGCAGGTTCTTCCAAATCATTGACAGTGTGAACTTGCTCCTCTGCTTGAGCAGACTTGTCAGTAGACTTTTAATGAGATTTGGACCCTTCTTTAGACTTGCCAGTTGACTTAGAAGTCTTCTCCTTTGGTGCACTAGAGGGCTCGGGTTCTTTTCCAGCTCTTCTTCTCTTGGACCCCCGGTTTGATCCAGCGGAGGGTTCTTCGTCTTCATCCTTATCATCTCGATGTCTTTTAAAAGTGACAGTATCTCCATATGTTGCAAGGATGTCTTTGTCAGTTTCATAAGCGTCAACCAATGCTTTATAGAGAGTCTTCTGTTGAACTGATCTGTCGATTGATTTGTTTTTCTCTATTTTATCTATTAGAATCTTCTTCAGCTCAAGTTCAGATAGATTAGCTGCTACAGCATGGGATGTCTTAGCTTCATTGGATGAGCGAATTAGAACTTTAGCTTTAAGTTGTTCACTTACTGACTTCTCAATTCTTGGCAAAATCTTGGAGACTTGCTCCTTAACTTGTATTTTGACTTGCTCCTTGATGATTTTCTTTATATTTTCATCAATTTTATTGATGAAGTCTTCATTTCAGCATGAGCTTCTTCTCGAAGTCTATCTGACTGTAGTTGAACAGCTGCTTTTACAGCTTCATTCATCTTGTTGGCAAGGTACTTATCAACAATACCGGGAATTGATGAAACTGCTTTAGCAAATAGGTTTGTTTGCTTGAATTCTGAGAAGCCGTCTTCCAAAGATTTTACTCTATCTTCAAACTTGAATAAAGAACCAAAGGTTGGAATATTTGTAGGGAGGTACTTGAAGCAATTGTTAGTGTGGAAACATGTGTTTGTTGCAGAGGTTGAATGAGAGGAATAGGTGTTAGAGGAAGTGTTGTTACAGATGAAGGAGGTATCTCATCATTAGTAGTTACTGGAACATCTACCAGAGAAGTTAACTCAATGTTTAAATTTAGAATGGAGTCAATACTTGTATCTGGATTAGGGTTGAGCATCTTGGAGACGAAGCCTGATGATACAGAAGAACTCTGTTATTGAACTTCAGGAGTGACAGTAGTTATTATCACATGAGTATCTTCTATGACTTGAGTAGTTTGAACATTAGCTAATAAGGCATCTGTCATTTCAGTATCTCTTCCCTCCAAATTGATGTTCACGTCATTGTACATTTTGTTTACTTCTTCCTCTTCATTTGTCTTTTCTTCATCCAGCTTTTCTTCCTTAACATTGTCTCCTTGATTTACTTCATCATATGCTTCATCAGTTGATTCAAAATGAGAAGGTGTATGAACCCTCATATCTAAACACTCTTCATCTTTATCTTCTTCATCTTGTCTTACTTCTTCATCATGAGTGGAGAGCTTAGGATGGACAAAGTCATCACCATCATTGTCTAATTCAGTTTGTTCATTATCATCATCTTGATTAACATTATCTTCATTATCAGCATTATCATCGTCGTCTTTACTCATGCTTACTTCATCATCATCGTCCTCGTCATTGGACTTCCAAGAAATCTGCTCATCTTCAGAGCCATATGTAGGTACATCGGGAACCCCTGGTGAAACACCAGTTCCTTCATCCGCACCTAAACGACTGGTGTGAGAGCTGTGGAATTGTGTCTTACTTATTTTGTTAATAAGTTTCATTTGATCAGCCTCATACATTTCAATTTCTGATAGAGTCTCCAGTCCTTAAGTATGTAGCTTGTTCTTTCCTGATTTAGCCACATTAGTTGTAGCTTTGAGTTTTTTTACCTAAAGAAGCTTTAGGGGCTTGATCAGTCTTCTCCCTGGTAGATCGCCGTACATACTTTGGTTTTAGAATCACCTTTCCAGTAGCAAGATCATAGTAGGTCTTGTACGCATCTGACTCCTTCATTACTTGATTGGTTAGAGTAACAGGAAGTATGGCATCGTACTTTTGAACAGTTTCATGCTTGGGGATCAATCTCATTGTGATGAGAGTAGGGTCATCTTTAGCCATGTGCCAGTCCACCTTGTTTCTTCTTAGAATTTATTGATCTTTTGACATGAAGTGGTTGATAATGACTTTGGTGAATCTGGGATAGTATATGTCTTTGTTCTTCTTTGACACCTTGTTTTCGATTTGATAAACTAAGTCTTCCCATAGAAGGTAGACATAGTCAACATTCTTCTGGTAATACATACCCCAAATGATTTGAGCCCGAGAGAGACGAAGTTGATCAAGTCCAGTTACTTTACCACTGAGACATTTGTTGATGATGGTTCCGAATGTTCTCCAAGGTTGATGTAGAGTATCAACCTTGACATCAGAGAGTGACTTGATATCTCCAGAGTAACCAAGTTCTCTTATGAAAGCAAGTATTTCATCTTCAAATGGAGGATCTACAAAATTTCTGGCCAGGAAGATTTAGGCAAATCTAGAGCATATCTCTGAAAGTTTCCAGATCAAAAGAATGATTCTTTTTGTTCAACTTGAATTTGATGCATTGCTTGTGAAAGGAAACAGTAGCCTAGAATTCATGCATGTAGATGGCAGGAACACTTGTAGAGATCAAGAAAGATTGATAAAAAGGTGTGAGAGAAAGAACATCTAAAGCAATTTAAAAAGGGGGTTCCTTGGGCTTGAATAAAGTGCTCAATATGTAGTTGCAATTCCCAATCCTTAGATGTTGTTCTGGTGGAACAAGAGCATTGTCAAGGGCTTGCTGTTGTTCTTTTGTGATACTTATGATTCCGCTAAGAAAGAATCAATACAGTTTATATATAAACAAGTTTATATAAGACACTATAGAGACCTTTTCAAGATATGGCACTTAAGGCATTCAATACATTTAGAAAACTAATCATGGAAAGGGCGAACTTAATTTGGCTTAATGGGTTACGACATATATGTAACATTATTAGACTATCTAGGAATCTAGTTCATTCTAACTAGTAGAGAGTTAGATTACCTAAGTCTTGTTTTAGTTACACTAGTTAAGCCAATTTTAACTTGATTAGATTCCAAAGATAACCAATTTTAAATTTGCTACCTAAAACAAGTTTTAAGTCACCTTCGAATTAGAATCTAAGTGTTTATGATATTTAGCCTTTTATTTCCGTTAATTATCATTATGAATCTTGTTAATTATGTATAAACTGCGAATTCGGTCAATATTGAGAACTGCTAGTCCTGTTACTATTGAAAAATTGCGAGTTCGGTTAATAAAAAACTGCGAGTTTGGTCACTATTGGAAACTGCGAGTCCGGTCAATAGTCATAACTGCGAGTCCGGTCAATACTAAGAACTGCGAATCTTGTCACTTAATGAAAACTGCTACTCCGGTCATAACTGGCAACTGCGAGTTCGGTCACTACTAAGATCTGCAAGTCCGGTTAGGCCTATGGACCTACGAGTTTGGTTAAGCCTATGGACCTACGAGTTCGGTTTACACTACCAACTGCGAGTTCGGTTAATACAACGAACTGCCAATCCGGTTCACGAACTCATATGTTTTTACAACCATGTTACGACTTCAAGATTTGTTCACACAGTATCATAGCAGACTCTTAATTGATTTTCATAATCACATTACCACAAATACATCAAAAATTAACACAAACGAGCATTCAAAACCAAATATTCATTATCACCCAAGAATCAAACACACGATATATGGATTTCAAGGCACATTTACATTCAAGGGAACATTTAACACTTATCCTACACAAAACCCACAAGCTTTTCCTACTAAAACTCAAAACGCACATATTCGACACATAAAATCAAGCAAATCATACGCATATGTTATCTTTAACAAAAAACTGCTATGAACAAAACATCACCACCTAAGGGGAACAAAACCCCTCAATCAATTTCATATTTGAGTCACTTTTGATTTCTATGAACCCTAAATCAATTTTTAGGGTTTTAGAGATCAAAAACGAAATTCAAACTTATTGGATTGAGAAATAAGTCGATTAGGGTGTTGGGAACGTTTTACTAGTTATACCTTAAGTGAGAAAACAACTGGAAATGACGAGCTAGAAGATGGCGATTTGGTTTTGGGAGAGAGGAGAAAAAAATTATAAGTATGTGTTTGTGTGTGTGTTTAAATCGTAAAGGATGGAAGAGTTATAAGACATTTTATGTTTTTGACACTTCTGCCCCCTAAAGTTTGAGATCTTTTCCACTTTTCATTTATAAGTTTATTTAGGCATTTTAAGTTAACACATTGGCACAAATAGTCCTTGTAGTTTTAACAAGCATACCTAGAAACTTATATTTGCACATAATTCTTCCTAAAGGCATAAACAAATAACATTTAAGGCACACATAAGCTAAACTTAATTAACTTTCCTTAAAAATGATATCCTGTTATTGTTTTAAAAGCCTTTATCCCTTTTATCAAATGACTTTCTAAAGAAGATATTTGACATTTTCTCCCCCTCAAACAATGATTCATTTTCTATTTAAAGAGTTGTAGTTGTTGTTTGAGAAGTCAAATGTCTTTGAAAAGCATTTTCTGATGACTTAATGTTTTATTTTTGAAAGTCAAACACCATGAAATAAGATTTCTCGTATTTTAACACATAAGCGCACTGACACGTACACTTATGGTATATAGAAAGCACGGGTTGTGTTACAAAGTAAACACAAGCCTTTGCATGGTCATAAAGTAGACCATGCCAGAGAATAAATTCCCGTTATGAGGTCAAGTTTTCTTTTTGAAATACTTGCCTTTAAGATGATGACCGGGTTGCTATCTGAAATAATAGCAAGCCATATTTGGCATGTTTTGAAAACTTTTGAACTTCTGTCGAACTTCATTTACAGTCTCGTATCATTATTAAATGACATTTCTAAGACCGTAAATGTTATCGATTTTCAGAAGACATGCCATTATTACCTCTTTTTATATTTTTTTCATTTTTTAAAATGTTTTCTTTGGTTTTAAAGATTTTATATGTTTGTATTTTGTTTTTATAAAGTTTTCTAAAAATGAAAAATCTTTTTGATTTTTTGGTTTTAAATATATATACATATTATATACAAGATATTTGAATAGGTACCACCATTATTCTTTAGCTTCATCTGCCAATTGTTTCAGAGTCTCCGGCGTAAAACTTTGCATTCCCAGCTTGTTGATAAGAAATTCAATTCTTTCTCTGCCAAGGGCTTTAGTGAAGATGTCCACCAGCTGATACTCCGTATTGACAAAGTAAAGCTCTACTACTCTGTTCTCAACTTGCTCTTTTATGAAGTGGAATTTGATGTCAATATGTTTGATCGAGAATGTTAAACATTGTTGCAGCATAAGGCAATAGCGCTTTTGTTATCACAGTACAATGGAATTTTATTGAATCCAAGGCCATAGTCGGTAAGCTGTGATCTCATCCAAAGGACTTGAGCACAACAGCCTGACAAGGCTATATATTCAGCTTCCGTACTGGATATCGCAGCGCTTTTCTGCCTTTTTGATGACCAGCTAACAAGTCTGTCTCCCAATAATTGCATACTTCCAGATGTACTTCGTCTAGTATCTTGGCAACCCGCATGATCAGCGTCTGCATAAGCTGTTAGAGCAATAGAAGAATCCTTTGGATACTAGAGTCCTCTATTAACGGTTCCCCCTAGGTATTTAAAGATTCTTTTTACAGCATGTAAGTGCTTTTCGATAGGCTTTGCGTGATACTGGGCACACATGCATACAACAAATGTAAGATCTGGTCTATTGGCTGTGAGATACATAAGGGTGCCCACCATTCCACGATAGTATGTAGGGTCAACGGCTTTCCCTTGTGTATCTTCATCCAGTTTGGATTTCTCCACCATTAGAGTATCCAAGAGGGCACTAGATTCCATACCATATTTTTTCAAAGATTCAAGAGCATAAAGTTTGACTAGTTTAGAAAGATGCCTCTAGGACTTTGTGAAATCTGTAGTCTTAAAAAAAATGATATTTTGCTCATCATCAACATCTTAACCTTTGAACACATTATTTTTGAAAATTGGTCACATAGTTCAGGTGTAGTCGACGCAAAGATTATATCATCAACATAGATTTGTACCAGGAGAATATCTTTTCCTTGTCTTCTGATGAACAATGTGGGATCCACAGTTCCTTTAGAGAATTCTTGAGAGAGTAGAAACTTCGACAAAAGATCGTACCTTGCGCGAAGAGCTTGTTTCAACCCATAGAGAACCTTCTTAAGCTTGTACAAATGATTCGGATTGTCTTGATCCACAAACCCATCCGGTTGGCTGACATAAACTTCTTCGCGCAGAATGTCATTCAAGAATGTCGTCTTAACATCCATTTGGTAGACGATCATATTCATATGAGCAGCATATGCGAGGAAAATTTAAATAGCATCAAGTCTAGCCACTAGATCAAAGGATTCCTCAAAATTAATTCCCTCTTCTTGACGGTAACCACGAGCAACCAAATGAGCCTTGTTCTTTAGAATTACTCCTAATTTATCAAGTTTCACCTTGTAGATTCATTTTAAAGTAATAACCATCACTTTATCCGGACGAGGAACGAGTTCCTAGACTTCAAGATGTTCAAATTCATTCAGCTCCTCTTGCATTGCTTCAATCCAACATGCTTGAGTTAATGCGTCTTTATAGTTCTTTGGTTCAACTGATGTGAGAAAGGCATCATAGTAACAAAATAAGGCTTGTTCATGGAGTTGGAGTCTTGTGGAAACAGGTCTTTTGAGTTCACCGATAATGTTGTCTAAAGGATGATCCTTAGTCCATTTGGTAACGTGTTCTGGGTTAGGAGCAGCAGTGTGCATAATGGTGGGAATAACATCCGAAGAAGAAGATGCTTCATAATTGTTTTCTAGAATTGGAATGCCAAAGAATGGATCGTTATTTATGTATGCAACACCTAAGTCGTGATTCTCTTCTTCAACATCGTTAGAAATGACAGGAGATTGAGTTTCGAGTGTTGTTTGTGAGTTACTAGGTGATGGTGCATCTTGGTCAACAGTTTTTGAGGAAGGTGAATTGGTTGATGCAGCGGGTTCTAGAGCTACTACTTCAGCAATTGGAGCAATGACTTCAGGGGCTGGATGATCAACACTTGATGAAGGGTTGAGTAATTTATCAAACAGTAGTTGAAACAAAATATCCCAATCAGTTCTTGAAGGTGGTACAAACAGTGTTGAAGGAGGAGGGTTTGGCACGAGTCCTGAACTGATTGTTGCAGGAGTCATTTCATGAAGTGCGAGTTCTAAACTGCTGTGTTCAGAAGCCATCGCTGTCAGCTCATCAAAATCTACATGAATTGTTTTGATGATTCGTCTGGTACGTCGGTTGTAAATTCAAAATGCTTTCTTTGTGGGTGCATAGCCAATGAAAATACCAATATCAGCTTTCGGTTGTAACTTGCCCAAGTTCTCGCTATCATTTATCGGATAACAAAGTGCACCAAATACGTGGAAAAATGATAAGTCGGGAAGTTTGTCATGTAAAAGCTCATATGGTGTTTTGCCATGACGAAGATGTATGATGGAACGATTTTGGGTGTAACATGCGGTAGCAACTGCATCTGCCCATAAGAATAACAAAGCTTTTGCATAAATCAACATTGTGCGAGCAAGTTCAATTAGCGTACGATTACGTCTTTCAATGACACTACTTTGCTGTGGAGAGCGAGCAACAGATGTTTCATGAGAGATGTCAACCTTCTCATAATATTCACGCAAAGTTTGATTAAAAAATTTAGTTCCATTATCTGTTTCGATTCGTCAGACATGTACTTTAAGCCGCACTTGGATCATTTTGAGAAACTTGATTATGAAATCTGAAGCTTCATCTTTTGACCTTAAGTACTTTACCCATGTAAATCAAGAGTAATCATCGACAATGACGAGGATGTACTTCTTTCCATTAATACTTGCGACACGCATTGGACCACAAATATATATGTGCAAGAGATAGAGTTTTTCTTGGTTGGTGTCTTTAGATTTAGGTTTGTGGGGTTTCTTCTTGATTTTGCCCATTGCACACGCCAAAAACAGATGGTCCTTTTCAAACTTTAGCTTAGGGAGACCTCGAACAAGACCGTGTCTAGCTAAATGGTTTATTGCACCAAAGTTCAGATGAGATAGACGTCGATGCCATAGCCAGGACTTAGTCCTTGAGGCCTTTGACAAGAGACATATAGGAGAGGACGCCATCATATCTCCAAGAGATAGAGTATACAGATTGTTGCCTCAATATCCAGTCAATAGATCAACACCTTCTAGATTACGAATGAAGCAGGTGTGTTGACGAAAAGCAACTTCAAGGTTCGAATCACAAAATTACCTAACGAAGAATAAGCTGTGTCCAAGTCCTTCTACGTAGTAAACCCTTGAGATCATAACATTCCCAATCTAATAATCACCATATCCCAATATCTTTGCTACGTGATCATTTCTGAATTTTATAGTACCCACAATTTATTTATGAAATTGGTAAGCTGAGAGCGATCTCCGGTCATATGCTTGGAGCAGCCGGAGTCCAAATACAAGAGAACAATTTGGACGGTATGCATTCATCAAGAGAGGAAGATAGAACATCAAAAACTATGGATCCCTAGGATTTATTGGGTTCATTTTTGTTAGCAGATATAGATTTAATAATCTTAGGTTTGCTAACGAGAACATTAGTTTTAGATTTCTTAGGTTTTCTTGAGTAAACCAATGTTACTACAGGCTTAGGTGTATCACTTTCTAGAGCAGTTAGTTTCCTAAAGGGCACTTCAGCAGTTGTTGTTATCCTAGTTAAAGGGCACGCATTTCCTACTATAGTAAAGGTCCGACCAGTAGGTCTCCAAGTGTATCTAATATTTGTGAACACTTTTCTTGTTGGTTTCCAAACTTTTCTCTTTGAACTTTTCTTAACAGATTTAGATTTAGTCCGAGCATTCACATTATTGATAAAAATCAAGAACACACAAATCATGATTATCAGAAAGCATGCAACCATTACACTTAACACATAGAAGTTTAGAATTTGCATTAAGCTTGGAATGCTACACATTTGCCTTAAGAGCATTAACTACTGCTTTTGGCCTAGCAGCATTAACTACTGCTTTTAGCTTAGCAGCATTAACTACTGCTTTTGGCCTAACAGTATTAACGTTTTTATCCTTAACAGTATTAACCCTCTGATTAAAATTACTGTTTTTAAATGATGTATTCTTATGAATGGGCCTCTTAACAGTTGAATGTGTTGTTTTAGAAAGATATGACATTGGTCTAGCAGCATTCACTGTTGTTTTTGTGTTGGCATCATTAACTTGTCTAGCAGTATTAACTGATACTAAACTAGACTTCATTAGTACTGATATGTTCTTTTTAACACAGGGTTGAGTCTTTTTAGCAAAGTTTTAATGATTCACCCTTTGAGCATTGTAGATCCCAATCTGAATAGATCTTTCTAGCCTGTTAAAGGTGGCAGCTAATCTGGATAGATCCAAACTAACTACAAGAGAAACAATGACTATGAACAATTATAAGTTATGCGAAAACTAACTTATATTGCTAAGAAGTACAATGAATAAAACTAAACTTTGATTTCTATTAATCTGCTAGGTTACAGATTACTAACTATGAATATTGATACTTGTGTTGTATTGTTGTTGTTCTCTTCTAACTAATGCCGTAGGGTTCCTTTTATACACCAAGGATAACCCTAATGGGCTTACAAAACGTGTGAGGAGATAATGCATATCTATTCCTAATTTAACTCATGCATATCTCCTAACAGCACTAACTATTATATGCTGGCAGCACTAACTTACTACTAACAGCACTAACTATACTAGCAGTACTAACAATGTACTGGCAGTACTAACTATACTCTAACAGTACTAAAGACTTAGTCTATTTTCTTCAATCTTTCTCAGCAGCACTAAATCTTCACTAGCAGCACCATTGTTGAACCAGCAGCAGTAAGTTGTAAAGTCTTCTAAAACCCAACAATCCTCCCCTAAACATGATGTTTACTTGTCAACCTTCATGTTTCTTCATCTTGAGCTTCTTGAACACCAGGAGGATGTATCCAAACACTTTACAACCTTTTAAACTTCAACTTTGATTAGCTTCCAGTCTTTTCAGCAACACAGCAAAAATACCAACTAAGTTGGCTATGTAGTTTTTGGCAAACTACCAGCCATAAACGGATTTGATATTTCTTTACCAGTAGCCGTTTGCTCTGGAATAGCCAATGCTTCATTGCTATAACATGGTGCACTGATAACCATATAGTTTTTAGTAAACTACCAACTATCAACGGATTTGAGATGTCTTTACCAAGAGCCGTTTGCTTTGGACTAGCCAACTCTTTACTGTGAAGCATGGTGAGTTGAGAACCATATAGTTTTTAGCAAACTATCAGCTGTAAACGGATTTGAGAAGTCTTTACCAAAAGCCGTTTGCTTCTGGACTAGCCAGTTCTTGATGTCTGTTAGACATGGTGAACTGATGACCATTTGTTGTGTGGTCAGAAAACCAACACTCAAAGATCCTTCTCACTCCCATCTTGGCCCCCAAACTCATCAATCTGTTTTTGAATAAATCTGAGCAGATCAAAAACAGCTTCACCTTCAGATTCAGCAGTCAATCTCAACTCCATCATCCTCTCAAGAGTTTCCCTTATAAGTGGATACCTTCTTTCTGCAAGCATGTGAATTTCAGTACCATCTTCTAATGCCAAGATATGAACTCCACAGTTTTCATAGAAAGTCCAACTCTTAATAATCCATTTCTCTTGATTCTTCCAAATATCATCATCTGCAGTTTCTTCAAACATAATCCTTAAGTCTCCCCAGAGAACTAAATCAATTCCTTCAGGAGTTGTTGTTGAAAATCTCTGCATCACTAAACTATGTAGCTCAATGAAGTCCAATCTATCAAATCTTGAAACCATTTCAGTGAAAGTCTTGATATATCTTGAACTTCCATTAGCTCTAAACACTCTGTAATAGTCATGAGGTACTCCATATCTATCAGTATGATAAAATGCAGATTCCCAGTTAACAATTGGATACCTCATGCCCAGAACTTCATAATCAATCTCTTCTTCTTCATCAGGAACTATCTTTAGAGAAGCTCTTAGTTGTTCCTCTTCTTCAAGATCAGAATCAGTCTTTTGCCTTTTAGACTTCTTTGTAGCTTTCATCTTCAGTCTCCTACCTGATCTTTTCCTGATGTTCTCTTCAGAGTCTTATAAATGATCAACACTTTTTGTGTTCCTAACAGTTTTTGGTATATATTTTAAAGTTTATGTATATATCACTTGTGATATTATACATATTGATTTGGGGTTTAGGGGTTTTGGTATAGGTTTAGTGGTTAGGGATTTATGATTTTTGGTATAGATTTTAAGTTTATGTATATATCACCTTGTGATATTTATACCTAGCAGTTAGGGAGTTTAGAGTTTTTGGTTTTATAAGGTTTAAGTGTTAGTGGTTTAGGGGTTTTTGGTTATAGGGTTTTAGTGTTAGGCGAAGGGGGTTCAAGGTTTTTGCTATATGGTTTAGCGGTGGTTAGTGGTTTGGGTTTTGTGTATAGGGTTTTAGTTATTTCGTTGTTTCGGGGTTTTTGGTATGGGTTTAGTGTTAGGGGGTTTACAGGTTTATGTATATTTACTTATGATATATATATCCTCATGTGGTTAGGGTTTAAGGTATTTTTGGTCTAGTGTTTCGGTGGTTAGGGATTTTAAGGTTTTTGGTATAATTCTTGTGATTATAACGTATTAACAACGGGAAGAATACCGTCTGAAAACTACCAAAACAGACAAAAACGTGTGAAAAAAAAGACGATTAAATGACGGAAATGTGTGGGAAACAGACAAAAACGTTTAAAAAAACAAACGAAACGTAAGGGAAAGCGACCTATAACATATGAAACGACCGGGAAGAGAAAACGTATGAAACGGAAGAAAACGTGCGAAAACAAACGAAAACCTGCGAAAATAGGACGGAAAACGCGAAAACTGATGAAAAACCGCGAAAGCATGGGCGACTGAAACGCTGCGAAGGCGGCGACCCGGAGATGCCGCGAAGCCGGCAGAAGAAAGGCTCCGAAGGCGGGCCGAAATGCGCGAGCGCCGGCCGAAACTCGCGAAGGCGGCCGCCGAAACGCGCGAAGGCCGGCCCGAAATGGCGCAAAGGCCGGTCGAAACGCGTTGCGAACGCCGGCCGAACGCAGCGGAGCACTGGGCGAAACGACACGAAACGCTTCTTGCGAACGCAGGCCGAAACGCTGGTGAAAGTAGACGAAAACGCAATTGCGGGGAAAGTCGCTTCGAAAACGGTACTTTGCGGACGATAAGCTTGTAAGAAAATGTCCAAAACACGGACGGAAAAGTGTAAAAAAACGAATAAAAACGTGCAAATTCGGACGAAAAACAAAGAAAAAGTGTGAAAACAACGAAAATCGTATGAAACGTCGGAAACGAACGAAACAATGCGAAAACATAAGAAATTGTGCGGAGAACTTAAGAATAAAACAAACAAACTATAAAAAAACCCATTGCTTGAGGAACGTCTAAAAGAGAAACGGAAAACCGCGAAAACGTGTGAAAACAGACGAAAACACGCGAAAGCGTACGAAAACGTGCGAAAGCGGACGAAAACGTACAAAAAAAATACAAAAACGTAATAGAAGTAAAAAAAAAAGTACAAAGACGTAAAAAACGTAAAAAACGTCTTAAAAAACGTTAAAAAAAAACGTAAAAAAACATTATAATGTCAAAAAGGTGATTAATTGCAATTTGGAATGAATTTTGCCAACTCTACCAAATAATGAGGGGAGTGCTTAATGTGAGTTTTAGTAAATTTTAACTTTTGGTCTCTCCATGTTTTTATTTAATCTTAAATCTTATCTTATTGTAATTAATTGAAATGGATGGTCAAGATTTGTCCCTTGGTATGCAAGGAGAAACTAGTATGCAAAATAACTCACCTCATATATATATATATATAATATTCTATATCTAATATATATATTATTTATATATGTATATATATTATTATATATTTATAATTTATTTATATTTTTGTATATTATGTATTATTTGTATTTATAGAGTTCGGTCAATGAGAAGTTTTCTTAAAATAAGAAGGCTAAGAAGTAACTATAATCGCCTACATGAGATGCATTGGACCTTAAATTAGATGCATTCTCTATACTCTTAGAGACATTATAATGCATCATAATTGTTTTCTAGCTTTTTTAATTAGATAATATACGTATATTAGATGCATTGCATATATCTTTGTTTTTGGTCCATCTACATGTGCCAAAGATCATAAAATCAATTTGCATCATTTACACATCAAATTAATTTCGAAACTCAAAATGGTGCATTAGACGAATAGAAAAAAAAAAAAAATGATCTTAATGAAAGTCGTTTGCTGCATCACTCAAATGAGTGTTTTTGTCACTTCTACCACTTTTATTTTTAGTTATTCTAACTTGGATCTTCTACTCTATGTAAATTTATGTATTATATATGTGTGTGGTGTGTTATATATATATATATATATATATATATATATATATATATATATATATATACACATACATACATATATATAGGGGAGGGTTATTGTAGTGTAGTAGTTTAAAGTTGTTAAAATGAGAAGTGATCTTAACCATTAAATCTATTAATTAATATGTGATTTAATTAATAGTAGATACATGAAAATTAAATTTACTATCATATAAATTGGATGTAAAAAAAAAAACCTTGATACTGCATCATTTTTAGGATACAATATGATACATAATTTTGCTTCACAAAAAACTATTTAATAGAAATATACATTTTATTCGCAAATATTGAATGATACACTTCTTACAAGTAACATCCTAAGGTAAAAATTTAAATGATAAACTTGATAAACATGATCAACAGAAACTTGAATTTCTAAAAATTCGCGAAACATTGCTCGTACACAAACCAAAACCTCCAACAACTCGTACACCCGAACAACAAATCGGACACGGACAACAACTAATTACTAATGTGACATTTGTCCATTTTTTTGGTTTCTCACTTTAAACAACTTTAAGCACCTACACCATTTAACTTAGATTCATATATATATATATATATATATATATATATATATATTTATATATATATATATATATATATATATATATATATATATATATATATAATCAGCCGTTCAAAAAAAAACCCGCCAGTCCTGAGATTTTTAAGGTGTTGGTGAACCGCCTGGAAAAATTTTATTTGCCTTATGTAAAATAAACACCAATTTGTCAGTCCCGGTTATGATTTCTTCATAGGTTTTTTGGGTTTGAGAATTAATAAGGCCTTAGGAGAATTTGTTAACTACAAAGTTTGTAGATACTTGTTAGTTAACAGTTTCTTGAGTATGTATATATTAAACACAAAAAACACCAATTTTTTTGAGTTGTATATTGTCTAAACACGTTTCGGCCTTGCAAAATGATATGACCCGTTTTAAAGCCCAATTTGAACCCTCCCACTGTTTCGAACTTTCCTTCCACCCTTCCCCTCCTCATCCTCCCCCAACCAATTCTCCAAGTTCCAACCAGCTTTCATCATCAAGTTCTCCATAACGTCCAAAATAAGATAAACCTTTAACTTATATTTAGCCGAAAAAAGCTCATGGCCTCGACCATAACGCTACCCACTACGGGCCGGACGACCGACTCGGTCGCCGTCGATCGCCCCTGTAGTGGCGACTCGGCCGTCGCATTTGATTTGATTACTCACCAATTTCAGGTAATAGACATGCCTGAAGAGATGCTAGTCGGGCAATGTTTACCTCCTTACTAGTCGGGCAATGTTTACCTCCTTACCAATTTCAGGTAATAGACATGCCTGAAGAGACTGTATTATAATATTTGGCACTTTTAAGTTTGTTGACTTTAGTATTATATATGCATGGGAGCTACAAGTTGATGATGGTGAAGTTTCATGGTACAGGAAACTATTCACCCTTCCATACCCAATTGAGCATGATCTCAAATTAATTGGATTTACTAAAGATAAGCAACCAATAGTTAAAGCTTCATTCGTCCAACAATTGCATCAGTCGCTACAAGTGTTCAATCCATCCTTTCAAATTTTTCCAAACCTTGTTGTCGAATCTAACCATGGATCATTCTTCATTGGCCCCTACAAAGAATCACTAATTCTTTTTAATGTTTAATAACTAGCGTAGGTTGTTTTATCTATTTAATTTTTAAGTTAACATGCATTGTCTAAGTGTTTTGTTTGTAATGTATTTTTAAATTATGTATTTTATTTTTAGTAGATTGGTAATGTAATTTTAAATTCGGTCATGTCATTTTATTTTTTGTAGATTGGTCATTTTATATTCGAATATTTTAATAATATTGTTGTTATGTGTAGTTTTTTATGTTATTTTTTTAACCTAGAAAACACCCGCCAAAAACTTATTCTCCCTATATAAGCATCTATAAATTTAAGATAAAGCGGACTACTTGTCAGATACTTTACTAAATCGCGTGTAATTTGAAGTGATAGACAGCATTGTCATTGAGTTGTCTTATCTGTTACAGAAAAAAACATTTGTGTTGTCCAACTCTCTTAATTTTTTCAAAATTTTCCCTTATAAATAGCCCTCACCATTTCCTCAATTTGTCACACAACTTCTTATTCCAACTCTCTCAAATGGATTCCAATTTCAATAACGAAAATGAACCATGGGAATTCAGTCTAGATATAGATGATTCCGATCTTCAGTTAACACCCGTTGTGCGTTCCTATAGTAGCACACATGTTGAACCATCTCCCTTAACCCCAAATCCAGTTACGATAATACCCGGTCCTGCGGGTATTGTTCAGCTCTCTAGTAGCACACGTGTTGAACCATCTTCCTCAACCTCAAACCCAGTTAGGATAATACCCGGTCCTGCGGGTCTTGTTCAGCGAGCCAAGCTGCTTAAAGAAAATGTATTTATTCTTGATCCGGATGGGGCTTTAATGTCGACACAAGAATATATGCAGAAAGTTGTTGAGGATGTGGGTGAGGATGCTGATTTTAACAGTGGGGCGTGGGTTAGCGCCACTAACTATGTGAATGCATTTGGTGGCACTGTAACTGGATGTTTGGGAGACATCGACAACTTTCTTAAAAAGGGAAAACTTGAACAAGTTGTTGCAATAGTCAAGTCTTGTTATCCGAATGCTCTTGGAGATTTAAATGTGACCCTGAAAGATCTATCAGGTACAGTACCTGGAACAATACACTACAAAGTCCTTGATGTGGGTAGTTATGGAAAGGATATTACTGTAGGAGCTGCTATGATACTTGCTAATGTCTCAGTTTTCACTCCTAAACCATCAGAGCATTACCTTAACATTACAAAAAGAAATGTGGTTGAGGTTTTCCGAAAGGATACGGTTTTATTAGTTTAACATTATTATGTAATGTTTTTATGATAAGTGTAATTTTCAAATTCAGTATTGTTATTAAATTTCGTAATGTAATTTTCAAATTCAGTTCTTGGAAGTGGTTGTGTTAAACCTTAACATTATTATGTATAGATACGTTTTTAAGGTGTGTTCATGTTTGTACCATTGGCATGTCGAGGTGATATCGTTATACATAAACACATTCATATCATAAAAGTTTAAACAAAGTCTTCACATACAATAAAAATCATACGAAATACATTGCAAATGACAAACTACTCTAAATCAAGTTTTTCCATTTCATTAAGAACTTTGTGAAATAGTGCAGCCGAATTAACTGTGTGTTGTTCCGGATGCATATGCATTTCCATTGTTTCCTCGAGTACACTTATCTTTCCACGCAAGTGCTTGCAGTTTGAGCACTCTGCATTTCTTGAAGATCCTGGATAATAGTTTGGAGGTGTTAAAGGTCCTGAAGAATAGCTTGGAGGTGTTGAAGGTCCTGCAGATGGATCTCCAGGAGAACTCATCAATTAACGAAGTCGGGTCTTTTTCCATAAAAAAACCACATCCAAAATGTTTCGGAGGCTGTTAAATAGTAAAGAAATCAATTCTTTTAACAACTAAACAAAATATTAATATATTTTGCAAATAAAAAACATGTGATTGTTCACCTTTGATTTTGGACATGCATAGTATAGTTTACCGTAACTCTCAGGTTTATACGACTGTCAGAGAACTACATCTCCTTCTGCACAACTACACACAAAAGCTTCATGTGGCATCATATTCACCATCTTTTTGTGGTTCTGATGGTAAGAGTGTGTGATATGTTTGTGGTTGTGATAGTATCTGTTCTTATAGTATCTTTTTGTGGTTGTGATGGTAAGAGTGTGTGATAAATTTGACACAATACATAAAAGTGATACAATCAACTCAAATAGTATATTTTGTCAGTGAATTGACAACTCATGTAGATCGCGCAAACTTAAGAGTGATCTACTCAATGTCAGAGATTTATCCTATCAATGCTTTAAAATAAAAGTTATAATTATGAGTGATCCAGTCATTGTAATTGTAATGTTTTTATCAATGTCTACTTATTATGTTTGGTCTATGACTTGTCAAATCATGTAACAGAATTTTCAAATCATGTGCATACGTTATATATAACATGTCGGTACATTCATAATACAACATTACCAAAAAAAACATATCAATGGACGAATATTCAAAGAAATTCAAAGTAATATACAATATTATTTCACTCAAAGCGTTAGGATTTCAACATACAACACATACAAAATTCAAAACTAATCATAACCACAATCTCTAGTATCCTCACACCTAGACCTATAAAAACGTGAACACATTTCGTTTCTAAAATTCTCAAAAAACTGTCCAGTATTACCTTGCACTACTGGCTTTGTTTGTGAACACAAACAATGGATTAACCAACATGTGATGACTCCACAATTTGACAAGTTGGTTTGTTGAGGGACATATATATCTAAACCTTGATTGTATGAATACTTAAAATTATGCGGTCGTCTAGTTTTATTTAAACAACCACGATCTTCCAAAATGTGATTAAGCACGGGGGTCCAGCAATTAATTAGTAGCGATATCACATCCTTGTTTTTCTCACTAGCCATGGAGTCAAACACGTAAAAATGAGAATTCTCTAAATGTATAACATCCATGGCCCAATGATTTCCAGCAACATGTATTGGCAAAAACACCTACAAAGATAAAAATAACTAATTAAATATAATTCATGCATAAGTTGTATTAAAAGTTTTATAACGAATAACTAAAAAGATAAGTACCCAATCAACCATGTTTCAACAAGCAATTAAGCCAGAATTGAAGATCTAATAACTATACTAATATTTTTTTTTCTTTTTGACAGATTAGAGACTAAAAACATTAAAACTAAGATCTAAGCTATGTAATTAGAAAACAGATGATCAAACAAACTTAATAAGCACAATAAGACAAGTTTAAGCACAAATAAGCAAACAATTAAGCAAATTAAGCAATTACTAAGCTAATAAGCAGAATTATACTAAAATATTTAAAATAGAAAGGTAAATGAGTTTTAGAACCTGAATCCCAGCTAAACAGGGATTATTGCTCAACAAGAGCTTATGTCTACAAGCTCTGGTTATTTAGAATAAGCCAGTAAGGTCTATGGATCCTTCTAGGTTTGATCCATCATCCATTTTTGAGCTGTGGTATTTTGAGAGAGTATTTGTGTATTAAAAGCGTATTTAAAGCTTTTTGGAGCTTTGATGAGCGCTTATGAGTTGTTAAGAGCTTTTTTTAACAAATCAGAGCATAATTTAACCATTTAATTTAGAAAACAAATACCCAATTAGAAATTTAAACTTCATTATTAATACAAGATGCTTGATTACAAAAGTGAAACTTGAAATTACATTAAAACATTACTTGAAAAGGAAAATTACAATTTAAAAGCTATTTAAAAAGCTATGCTAAGTTCTACTCCTAGATATCTCTCTTGTGAGTGATGAAGGCTTCTATTTATAGGCCTGGATGAAGATTCTAGGTCCTTAGTCTGTTATATGCTCCCATCAATCCTGTCCCTTGAATCTTAGTAATCATTGGATACCATCTTTGAGCCGTTGGATTAGATTGAGGAGCACACGGATTGCCAGCGTGGCATTTTTGTGTGTCAGGCCTCGTGTGCTTCTTTTGCACTCATTATAGTGCAAATTATCCATTCCCCTTGTGTTTCTTTCATGTCCCGTGTTTTCTCTTTGGAAATTGCCATCAAGCTCTCAATGACGTTTTATGGTGCTGACTTGTACCTTGCCACCTGAATTAATGAGCCACGTCCTTAATTTGAATTTACCCTTTGTTTTAAGTAAGGTAAAATGCGAAGACGATGATGAATAGTAAACTTCCTTTCGCGCCCTTATTAACTGTATGAGTGGGGGTGTTTGACTGAGGCTCATAGGGCTTTGACTTGGGCTTGGGTTTTTTTTTTATTTAAAAGGTTAGGCCGGTTTTGGGTTATATAAGAGTTAACGGATGTTAACTCTTTATACAATTAAGAGTTAACACCGTTAGGGTTTAGGGGACCATTTTTGCATTTTGTTTAAACTTGAGGGTTGTTTTGGGGATTTTGGGATTTTGGCCATGTTTGACTATTTGACCAAGTTTGACCAGGAGTTGACCATTGATTGACTAGAGTTGACTATTTGACCTTTCTGCTATCAATTTCCCGGCTCTTGTACACTCTTTTCTGTCTCGTGCTTGGTTTTGTCATTTTTGGCTTCGATTTTGTCCTTTTCATAAATATCCGTTACCTGTACAATACAAATACAAAACATACAAATAACAAGTATATTTGGTATGTTTTTGGTCATTTTAGCTCATTTTTAAAGCTAAAAGGTATGTGTATTTAAACACATATCATGAGGCGTGGGTTAGCGCCACTAGCTATGTGAATGCATTTGGTGGCACCGTAACTGGATGTTTGGGAGACATCGACAACTTTCTTAAAGAGGGAAAACTTGAACAAGTTGTTTCAATCATCAAGTCTTGTTCTCCGAATGCTCTTGGAGATTTAAATGTGACTCTGAAAGATCTATCGGGTACAGTACCTATAACAATAAACTAAAAAGTCCTTGATGTGGGTAGTTATGGAAATGATATTACTGTAGGGGCTGCTATGATACTTGCTAATGTCTTAGTTTTTACTCCTAAACATCAAAGCTTTACTTACTTTACAAAATGATAATTGTTGATGGTTTTCCGTAAGGATACAGTTCTTGGAAGTGGCAGTGGTTAACCTTAACATTATTATGTAATGTTTTTATTATTTATGTAATGTTTTTATTATATATGTAATTTTTTTATTATATATGTAATGTTTTTTGACACCTAGCCTCTTATTGGAATACAAGCAATTGATTCTATCTATAAAAGCATCTATTATAGTCAATAACAAGTTAAACTTATCAACACACACACACACACACTATTAATATGAAGATGGTGCATATGAAGCGTTTGCATGTAAATGTGGAGCCGAAAATGTTGTTCTACGAGAATCGTATCAATCCAAAACCCGTGGCAAACTATATTGGGTGATAAAACCTTTGTTAGAGATTGTCAAACTCAAGATTATATATTGTCATTGAATTGACAAAATCATGTTAATCGCTACAAATACAAGTTGATTAGTCCATTTCATTGACTTTGTCAAATCATGTACAGAATTTTCGAAAATCATATGTATCAGTTATATATAAATGTCTGATATTTCATAGAAATTCAAAGGAATCAACGGACGAATATTACCCAAAAAAACAAACATATCAACGGACGAATATTCAAAGAAATTCAAAGTAATATACAATATTATTTCACTCAAAGTGTTAGGATTTCAACATACAACACATACAAAATTCAAAATTAATCATAACCACATTCTCTAGTATCCTCACACCTATACATATAAAAACTTTCACACATGTCATTTCTAACTCTCTCAAAAAACTGTTGAGTATTACCGTGCACAACTGGCCTTATTTCTGCACACAAATGAGAAATTAACCAACATGTGATGACTCCACAGTCTAAGAAGTTGGTTTGTTGAGGGACATCTATACCTAAACCATCATTGTATGAATGCTGAAAATTATGAGGTGGTCTAGTTTCATTTAAACAACCACGATCTGCCAAAATGTTATTAACCACGGGGGTCCAACATTAAATTAGTCGCGATAAACCAAAAATATCTTGTTTTGCTTCAATTATACATGGAGTCGAACACGTAAAAATGAGAATTCGGTAAATGTATAACACCCGTGGCCCAATGATTTCCAGCAACATGTATGGGCATAAACACCTACAAAGATAAAACCAAATAATTAAATACTAATCAAGCTAAGTTAATATTAAAAGTTTATAACGGATAACTAAAGCATTAAGTACCCAATCAACATCATTCCAGCCTGGATACGGACGTGTGGTGCCATCCAATGTTCCAATGATGTGTTGGTCCATCGGTATGATAAATCGGTTATTTTTCGGATGTACACTTATTGTACTCGTATAGGCCACTGTCCAGTTGGCATATGCATTCCTCCTCCTAATTAATAACTCCATCCACGAGTTCATGTGCTGATTCCAAACATTGTAACAAAATAAATAGATGGTTTTGGCTAAACGGATATATAAATTACTCCTTTATTAAACTTGTATAAATAAACTTATCTCTCCGGACAACCAACCAATAGGGGTGCCATGTGGAAGTCTGTGCATGTCAGGCATACAGAAATGAGGGACCAATTGTTGCCAAAAACTAACCGGAACTATATAACCTTTCATATAACAATCCAAGAAAATTTGATGGGGGTCATTTAGAAAGGCCGGTAAGTTAACATAATTTCCTCTCCGCACCTAATCAACCAAGTTAATAACCAATATTAGTACACATACTTTCAGGTTAGTGTTGTTTTTGTATAGGGAGTCTATCTATCTATGTGTTTATGTGTTACTTGCAGTGTTTTGAAACCCGGTTCGACCCGGCCGGGTCAACCGGTTGAACCGGTTCCGGCCGAAAAAACGGGTCATCCTCAAAAGCACCCTCAAGATTTAAAGGCGATAAATTAGCCTTCTTACCCTTATTTTTAGTTTTATTAACACGTTGCTTGGGTAAATTTGTAGTAGGAGGTTGTTCCGTGAATGGAGTCAGTTTATACTTGCTAGGAAACTGTTCCCCTTTTCCTCGATTCAGAATATTCTAAAAAGCAACAATTAATAAAAATTTATTACTTCATGATGCTTATTACTATATAATCATATTAAAATATAAAAATAGCATTACCTGGTCAAATATCTCATCAACATCATGATGCGTCACAATAGTGGTTTGCAAATTTGGCCTAACCATATGAGATGGCACCTGACCAAACGAATAGTAAGAACCAGGCTGCGACGATGTACCGGGTTGCCAATACTGAGTGGCCGACTGCGCCGGCATCTATCTTTGCCAATCAGATGAACCAGGTTGGGACGGCATTGGGGTTTGGAAATTCGGTGGCGTACCCATATTGAAATATGAGATATTTACATGTCTTTGGAATGAAGACGGACCACCATGTGAACACCCATAAATACAAAATTATATTATTTAGATACAAAGCCTTATATTAAATGTACAAAATTTATACCTGCATGCTTTGGAATTGACTAAAATCGCTCAACCCATAATGTTGTTTAACAATAATCGGTTCTTTATTCTCTTGTTTTATGAAATTTCAACTAAGGACATGTGGTATGTTTGATGAAAGGAGTGGGTTTTCAAAAAGTTGGATGATTTTTTGTAACAATTCTCCCAAATTCCATAACCAATTTAGAGATAGTTAAAGCATTCATTATGGTGATTTTTAAATAAGTTTATAGTA